>JAPMOQ010029525.1:115930-145253 GCA_026543055.1 Argiope trifasciata | reverse complement strand
ATAAACTCAATTAAGAAAAAAAAACTTAAATTGTGCATAAATAAGAGAATGAGGGTATAAAGAAGGTACTATTTCAGTTGCATGGGCAAAAATTGGCCTCAGAACTACAGTACCTGAGAAAATTTATAACTGAATCGATAGTTCTGTTACTGTACTGTTCTAACAAAAAATATTTTCCATCGTATAAAAATTTTGCTTTGGAATTATGTGTGATGAAACAGATAGTCATGCTTTCCTCTTATAAAAAACATTGCCACTGGATAAATATAATATGATGTGAGATTCCCAGTCTCATAATTTTTCAAATTCTGTATGATTACACTTGTTTCAACAAAATAAATAATCGATGATGTGTTTTCTCTGATACATTTTCTTTAAAGCCATAATTTTAAAACATTCCACAAATTATTTTAATCCTTAATGCGCATTTTCAATGCCTCCAATGGCCTATTTTAGTTTTAACCACTTCATTTTCATCTGAATCATAATCTAATGCATATTCTTGTTTATGAAATATTTTAAATTCATGTGCTGCTATATATTTGATTAATTCATAAGGAGTAATAGGCCATTTTTTCTTATTCACTTCATCTAAATTGGTATCACATATAGAAGCAATCATGTATGAATGCGTTGATTGAATATTATTTTGATGTACTAATTGATAATTTCTCCCCAAAGCATTCTCACATGCTCTCCAATAAAGAACTTATTCCCCCTTATAAAATTATGGACCTTAGAATAACGCATTGGAATGTATTATATAATTACGAAATATGCATCTTTGATATGAATCAACATTTTTACTGAATCTATTGCAATAATATGTATTTTCGACATCCTTTTTTCTGTTGATTAATACAGAATTTTGACATGTACCTAAAGTTTTAGTCAAATGGTAACATACTAAATTTCATTGATTTGAATCATTGCTTTTCAAAGGTTATAATAATACAGGCCGGCTGACTGGCAACCAATTTATTAAATTTGTATCATTAATCATTTTCATTTCACATGATTATGTAACAAATGTTATCTACGTAGATATTTGTTCTTTGTAGTTATTGTCCAGTTGTGCTCAAACACAATTTTACATAAATTGATTCCATATAGAAAGTGACAGAATTTTTCAAATTTTGTCGTAATTCCATATGTCAAATTTCATTCGTTTGGCTGAAAGTGTTTTTTATTTAAAAGTTTCACAGATTCTGGAATGTAATGTCAAAATCGTTTTTTACGAGCTTCTAAATTTTAAATAAAAATCACGAGTTTTTGACAACTGCAATAGTTACTTTTTATTTCGCTAATGAAAAAGTTAAAAAAAAAATCCGATTGAGGACAAAACGTTTGTAGCGCTCTTCTGTGATATGTGAGGCAAACATTTTATGATTATAAGACATGCTATTGTTAAACACCATAAAATATCAAAGATTAAATTTCAGTTTTTTTTTCACATTTTAAGCATATTATTCATTATCTTTGGTATTATTACAATAATATTATAATAATTAATTTACACATTATTAAATTACATTTTATGTTGACAAATTAGTTATTAATTTTAAATAAACAAATTAAAAGCTATATGTTCCATTATTATATATTATAGAAGTCTCATTTTATAAATAGAATCTCTAATTGAAAACAATTGTTTTGAGATAGAGAAATCGTGATTTCGAGTGTAGCCAAATAATATAAAATTATGATTCATAATTACAACTTAAACCGCACATTCCCATGATAGGAATTTCATCAAAACTAACTTATTACGAATGAGCATATAAATCATAAAAATACTTGAAACACATGCTGCAGCAATTTTCATGTATTTGAAAGAAAAACTATTCTCAGTTAATTATCCATTTAATATAATGAACGCAAACAATATTTTGGTGCACATTATTTACATGTTCGAAAAATCTCCACAAATTAACTCAACTCATCGAAACCGATTTTTCTGTAGCAGACTTTATTTAATTAAAGAAGAAATAGAAATAAATCTTGTTAAGGCAAATGAGACTGGAGTGTCATTACAAAATCAATATTAATTTCCGTAATTGAACACAAGGATGATATCACATTAACCATAAACGGTGTTTTCTGTAAAAAAGAAGGAAAAAAAACAGTTTTGGTGACAGTGCCATTTTGTGTTAAGTTCTTTCTTTTTGAAGATGATAAAACGGAACAAAGTCATTTGCTGATCATTGAACACCAGCAATATATAGCTTAAAGAGAAAAAAAAACACCAATTTTTCTTCTTTTTTTTTGTTCCCAAAATAGAGATAACGCCTGTTTGATCAATTATCTACAATAATTAAGCATTTTTAACCATTCTAGAGAACTTATATTCTGTATATTATTACTTTTTGGATTTAAAAAAATTCAGCGGTATTGTATGATGTATTAATTAAGAGTGTGAAAAATCGTTGCTTTTATTTCAACTGCAAAATATAATTAAATCATTGAGCCTCTAATTCATTAAATATTTGTTTGTTAATCAAAATATTTTACAAGTTTTCTAAAGCTATCTAAATAAAGAAGGTGTAGTTAAATATTAATTAATTAATTTCATATGATTTTATGAACATACAGATATTACATGAAATTTAAATTTTTTAAAACGGAAAAAAAACTGATTTTCAATTTAATTATTACATTTACATTAACCAAATATTCGGCATTTATTGTAATTTCCAATTTTTATTTTGAACATGTTTTTAATTCTGTGTATTTCATTATTGAAGAAATACCTTCCGACTGTTTGAGACAATTAAGAAAAACTATGACGCGCTTTGAATTACATATTTTAAAAAGCTTGGAAATGTAAATCAAGTTCTATCAATATTATACATCTGTCTTAAGATTAAAAACAAATGAATGTGTGTTTGCTTGCGTTTAATTGGGAGCATTTGATTGAATCTAGAAAAAAATTGCGACAAAAATAAAATGGAAGGTAAAAATATGGAACAAATTACAATTAAAAATAATTAAATTTCCATGCAACTTAAAATAGAAATAATATCTTTTTTTGCTATTAGTTTTTTTATAAATAATCTATAGAAAAACGAATTTTAAACCATATGGAAACTAAAAATTTCTTCTTTTTTACTTATTTTATCTCTCATTGTAAAATATCCTTAATTTTTATAATTAAAAATTTTTAGTTGAAATGAAATTAAAATATTTTTTATTGTTCCGCCAATTTTTCTTCTCATGTATTTTAATAATTATTAAAATTCAATGAGAAATTCGTTAAAACAGACATGTTTATGAATAAACGTCGCTTTCTGAATGATGTCTGTTACATATGCTTTTTTTCTGTGTTCTGTTTGTGAGATGCATGGATCTCTGAGAGTTTAGTTTAGTTAGTTTAGTTTAGTTATATTAACGTCCCATTTAAAGCAACACGAGGGCTATTTTGGGACGGACCTCGTAATTTTGAACCACGGTCAGATGACGAGGACGACACCTGAACTGGCACCCCCTCTCCACACCACGCCACACCAGCGGGAGGACATTTCGCCTGACAAATTTAACGTGCAACAGACCTCCTCACACGACGGTTCTTCGGTGGAATCGAGTCTCGAACCTGAAACCCTCCGGTTCCGAAGCCGAGACTTTACCACCGGGCCACCGCGGCCCATGAATCTCTGAGAGATAACTGTCAGCGGACTTGCAAAGTGCATGCTGTAAGTCACAACAACAGAATACATAAGGTAGTCAATATTAAAACACTGCTACTCTAAGCTCTCTATATATTTAGCTATTCAGTATAAAGACTCCAAATCGTTGTGTAAATTACTTAAAACATGAAGAAAACTTCTTTATATACAATCCTTTCAGAAATATAATCGATTCGTATTTACAGGTCATCACTTTGTCCTATTAAAATGGTTCAGCACATGTGTGGATCACATAACACATTTGCCGCATCATTGTTATTCCAGTCTTCATATGAATGCGAATGACAGAAATTTTTAAGCGTCAGCAAAAACTTTTGAATTAACTATTAATTGGATTTAATTAATGATTTATATTTCAAAATATTCCAACTTATACAACGAGATTAAATAGCAGTATAAAAAATGAAGAAAAAATGTGTGAATTTGACTCTTGAAGCACACTGAAAAACAAGCAACTATGAATAATCTGGTACAAATCTTCTGCTGTATATTTAAGCTGACTCAGTAATAATTTTCTTAACATGGTACAAAACAATAAATCATTACAGCGTATACTTCTGAAAGATCGTTTCCTGTCTTATCAAAGGCCATCCCTCAAATTGACAATCCTCCAGATTTACAGTTGAACGGATATTTGCAATCACCGATACCCAAATCGACTGAAAATATTCCTCTAATAATTCCGCAGGAACTCAAACAACCGTATAAATATCCTCTGAAGGCATCTATGGAAATTCCCCCATCAGCCTTCGACTCGAATGAAATTCATCACTGATGCCATCTCCGATAGTAATTCCTCACTAAGAATAAATTATATCGCACCTAAGGAGCTAATGAAATGCGACATTCATACTCTTTCACGTGTTCGCCCATCCATTCGCCGTCTATCCCTAAATCACCTGATAAATATATTCCAACCCTCCCTTTGGAACTAATGCCTCTACAAATCCAATTAAACTGATCTTCGCGGTTTCGTTTTCGAATGACGAGGAATGTCCTATCTGCATTCATTACCGTCACACAGTGGCATTCACACACCTCACTTCATGTGCATGTACAGATATATCTTGGATACCGACATAAACTCAGTCAGACTTTGGACTTAATTTAGAGGAACGGATATAGAGATCTATCTGGCTTTTCTGGAAAGTACCAGATGGTTTTGGTTGGTGGAATCGATTGCTGGTGGAATCGTCTTCCTTCGAGTTGAAGGGGGTGGGGGATTGGATTATTATGATGGTACATTAGGATTCGATTAGGGTATTTTATGGCCCTTTTCAGATGATTTCCGATGGAAAAGTGTAAGGTAATTGGGATTGTTGGTTGGCTTTTGGACCTGGTAATGATGTGGAAAATAAGTATGGGTGGGAAGAGCTTTTCAGAATGATTTCGATTTGGTTATCGTGCACCTGTGGATGAAAATACTTTCGAATATTATTGGCATCATTTCCAGATGTTTGTGTAAGATTTTGAAGTGTAGCGAATGTGAAACAGAAATTTCACAAGGAAAGCTAAAGTTTTTGAAATGAATCCAAGCAGAATTTGCGGTTTAAAAGCAAAGCTTCAGAAATACTCTCTTGATTTGTAAGAAGAGTTTAGATACATTGCATTTATTCAAAACTAGCTGGTACCCTGTGCATTGCTGTTGCAGAAGAAATAATCTTGGAAACTTCGTTTGGAATTTGAAATTAGTTATTTGGTTAATAAAGAATGATAGAAAGAATAAGATTTACTTTTTTGTCAGCAAAGAATACATTCATTGAAGTTGATGGGTACATAATGTAAAAGCAAAAATAGTATTTATTCTACTTTTATTATAATATTCTACAAATAAATATTTTTTTTATACATTAGATATCTGTATTCTTTAAAAATTGCAAAGCTTGGTGTTCTTACAGAAAAATAATGAAAGAAACTATTTATTGTATTTCGTGATTCATTCAATATTTGTAGAAATTGTTCAACTTTAATATTAGAAAATGTGATTAAAATATTTTCTTTGAAAATTGATTAAACGTAAAAAATATATTTATACCATAAAATTTTTATTATAGTTGAAAAGATATTTTTTTCATAACTAAGATGGTACAAAATTATTTGTACTATAATATTTCAGGAAGTTTCTGCAAATAACGCTACCATTTTATTAAATGTTTTATTAAAATTTCAAATCTATCGGGCAGATTACCCTAAAACTTTCTCGCATATTCTCTACTAAAACTGTTGCTTTAGAGAATGATTTACATAGTAATTACGCATAATAGCTACGAAATATTAACATCTAGCTTAAATTTAGCATCTTTAATGAGCCCGTTGCCTCCTTGGTGAGTTATTTGAATGCTAATCTTTGGTTAATAGATGCAGTAAATAGACTCGAAAATATTTTTATATATTTGATAATTGTATTATGCCTATAACCGTAAGTGTAAGTAAAAATTTGTCAAAAGACAGACAAACACTCATTTTTATTTATATTGATATGGCTGTTATTAAAAGTAATTCAGTCATTTTTTTCATCTGCTTCAATCTTGTTCAACCAGATGAGTCTAACATAGAGAGTAATTGTATGTTTGAGTGCTTTTTAGTCAAACTAGGTTCTTCAAAATAATGACTTGAATAGCTTTACTTAATATTTTTTTAAGTATTTTAATTTTTTTTGGCGGTAAATTTAAACAGCATCACTAAAACAGTGTATGTTTTGATTTTAAAATATTAGATATAAAAAATTATTTAAAAAAATCTAAAAGGATATCAAAATCTAAAATTATCTCAGAATTATCTCATTTGATTTGTGAGACATACAAACAATTTCTCATATTTTGTACGCTGGAAGGATGTATTCCTTTCTAATTAATTCTGAAAATTGTTGAAATACAAAATTCATTTGTGTTTCCAACTATTAATATAAAAATGATTAAGTATTCTTTTTGTTTTTATACATAGCGTATAAAAAAGTATTTATTTTCTACAACTGTGCATTGATTAGCTAAGCGTGAAGTAAATGAAATGAACAAATAGTTTATTGATAAAATATTTGAATATTTAAAGTGATTAAGATTAATAATACTTTAAAATTAGAGTTTATTTACTTTTTGACATATTCGAATAGTATTACATTTCTTTGAAAATTAGATAAAAATATCATTTGCTTTTCTATACTATAAGAATCCATAATACATACAAAATGTATCTGTCACTGTATTCTATATGTTTTGAACTAAAATAAATAATCGTTTTCTTTTGTAAATAAATTTTTAAAAAATCGTTTTTCTTTCTTTTGTAACTTAATGTAATGACAAATCATTCATATTTTATTATATTTTTAAAATCAAGACTTTTTATGGTCAGCGAGGCTTATGTTCTACAAATAAAATGAGGCATGGTAATATTAACTGTTAAATATGTCTATATTATAATAAATACTATTAAAAAATAAACCCAGACTATAAGATGAAGCAGAGATTTTCGTCATATTTCATTTGAAACTTTGACTTAAATTAGAATGTAATCAAAAATTAAAATAAATATCTTATAATATACTAAATCATTAGATAATTATTTGATCTTTTGATTAGTTAATATAGGTTAATAAACTTCATATTTTAAATAAATAAACCAAAATCGAATATTTTTTTTATAAACGAAAATAAGAGAAAAGTATATCTGAAAAAAAAATGTTCTTTGATGTTAACTTGCCGGGGTGACTGTATGTGCAACTGATTTCATTTGGAATTTTGATACATTAAATATTATGATTTCACTTTTCTATGCATGTTGTTTAACATTTTTCATTGTCAAATGTTTATCATTTCAATATATGACACAAAGGTAATATTGATATTTTTATCAATGAAAAAAAGATATAAAATGTACATAAACTGACGCTTGTCTGGAATAAAGCAAAGAAAACCGCATATTAGTAAATAAATTTTAATTTTTTTTAACAGAAACCCATCTCGAATTTCTTTAATGAAAAATTATGATGTATAATATAAAGTTGCTTCATCCTCTCCTATTTATATGGTTTCTTATCTATTTTTTTGTCGTATAATTTTACTACCCGAAGTATAAAAGTAAGTAATTCTATTTATTCAAGAAATTTGAGAGTTTGTAAATTCCCTAATAGTCGACAAAAACATTTTCCGTTTCACACAAATTCCAAAGAATTAAAAAAAAATAATTTGTTCCATTATAATGAAGCATTTAAATAATTAAAAAATAAAATCATTCTAAGAATTAAAAATGAAAATAAATAGATGCAATTCAAAATATTTTAAGAATGTAAAAAAAACCCCTTTATTTAATGTGTTTGAAAAAACAGAGAAATATTGCAAAACCAGTTTCTCCTGAATTATATTTTCTAACACAAAAAATTGATTTTTAATTCTTTAATGGAACAATAAATACTTTATTGTTAATTACACGTAAATATCTATCAGCGATAAATAATTCTGTCGTATATTTGTTTCTGAATTTGTTTTAAGTTTCAGACACTGTATATTCCACATTTAATTAATATTTGTCTTACAATAATGAAAAGAGAAGTATTGTTTGTTTTGTATTGTTTTGTTTTAGTTTCTACATTGTGTTATTCAAAGTGAGAAATGTATTACACAAAGAGTTTATTGTTCAAATTACGCTATTCTAAGTATGGCCACATTTTTATTTCTGGAATAAACTGTGAAGTGAGCTAGGTGCTTGCAAAAGGCTAAGAATAGATGCATAATACACACAATGGTATTCATAATTTTGGTACTTTCTGCTAATGAGTCGTGTTATTTTTCATGGCCTCAGACTCTTTCTTTGAGCATACTGAAATATTTGTGTTAAATTATGAGGAGAAATATGTTGGAGATATTATAATTTTTTGGATTCGATGATGAAACTGAATAAAATTTAGAGAAAAAATAAATAAATAATTTACGCTGTCAGAAAATTTCTTATACTGAAATGGAAATTTTCTTACTAAAATCTGCACCAGATACCACATACAAATGGCTAGAATTGCTATGAAAACAATATAATTCTTTTTCATACTAAATAGATTTTCTCGGTACATTGGGATTATCCCGTCAACATGACAATGCTCGCGAAAATGTATGTACCGATCCTCCAGAGATGTGCCAAAGGATTGATGATTTTTGAATATGCGCAGAATCTACCTTTAGGCGATAATATCGGATTTCACGAAAATGATTGACGAGATGATAACAACTTAAGAAAATGGTAGAAAGGATAATCTTAAAGTAACTTTTTATCATACTAAAAGGATGACAGCATACCAACATATTCCAAACCCATTCTAATTTCTCGTTCCTATTTTACACTGAAAAAAGAGAATGATATATGTCACAATACCATACCCTTTTTTTCATATTAGAAATTTTTTCTTGTTCTTAAAGTATGACGCCATATTAGCACTTATTAAATCCACTCTAATTGTATATTATCTGTTACATTGTAAATATAGAATAATATATGCCAAATTCTATACTTTTTTCATATTAAATATATTTTGTGATACTAAAGGAATGACGATTTTTTAACGCCTGTCAAATCCACTCTGACTATGCCTCCTATTTTGCATTCAAAATAGGGAATAAGATAAACAACAATTTCATATTAAATATGTTTCTATTCCTTCATACTAAATAGATTTTCTTGAACTAAAAATATGAAGACATACTAACACACGTGCAAAATGCAAAACCCCATTTCGGGCTATGTGTTCTATTTCACTTTCAAAATATTGAATATGTCTCTGTTCAATATAGGACAGAGTGTAGTTCAACATTCATGATATGTTTAATAGAAATTCCATTTCGTTCTAATATATTGGGTTAGTTCTATTGCTATATTTTTAGATAGCACTTTAAAATTTTAAGTAAACTGTGGAAAATAATAAGCTAAAACAATTGCTGATTTAATTTAATAATTCAAACTGTGATTCAAATTAATTGCCAGTTGGAAAACCTGTTTAAAATTTTAGATCTTTTGCTAGTATTTTCCAACTGAAATTTCATAAAATCTTTATATCCTACAGGAAAGGATTAATCAGTGATTTAAGAAACGTTTAATTTAGAAGAATAAGTCAGGGGTTCATAAATTCGGGATTTCTATTATTTTATTGAAATTTCTATTTCCTTTAATTAATTTTAAATTGCTAATAATCAAATGAGCTAGAATTTTAAATATCATCAGGCTTTACTAATATATGATGCATTGCAATACCTGCTCTTAAAGTAGTAAAGATCGCAATTCAATGTATAAGAATAATTATTCTTTTGGAACATTTCAACTGCTATACATATCACGAAACTTACATACAAAACTGTATTACAATGCATTCCCACTGTTTATTTTAGAAAAATAGTTTTATAGCTTAAATAGTTAGTCCTTTATGTGAAAGGAAATGAATCATTTCAACAATGGATAGTTGTGGTTTCTTGTAGAAATCTGTTGAAATAATGTTACTATCATTTCAATATATATTAAATTAAAGAGTTTATTACAATTAATAACTGAAGAAAAATTAAGGTTGGTAGGTACAGTTTGAAAAAACCAAGATTCCATTCTGAAATAAAAGAAAAAACTTGTTGTAGCGTACAAAATGTTTGAAACGTTAATTATACTTAGAAGCGATATATTCCTTATAGCTAAAGAAATGAAGGAAAATCAAATCTTATGGATTAATGACGTCAGAAAAAAATATTTAGTGAAAATATTGACTGAAAATAGCTTTTACAGACTCATAAAAGTCTGAAATTTTAAATTCATCATATTATAGATGTAAAATAGTTTGGCATTTTAAATTGACACTCTGCATATAATTCATACTCGAGGATTTATTTAAAGAGATATACACATTTAACTGGATTTTTCAATGATTGATTCACATCATTATTCCCCATCTCATGCTTCACATTTATTTCTTTTCCACTTATTATCATAACAGTTATTGTCTTTAGATATGAACTGTTTACATTTGAGGATATCATAAATTGAAATTTTAATAATACTCTTAGGTATCTCATTGTTATGATTGGCCGCCAGCATTTTATTCTGTTCAGCATCAAAACGTTTACTAAATATGTTGATTTTCGAAATTACCTTAATATGAAAGAAAGCGACTACTGAAGCTTTATGAAATTATGTTTGTATCCAGTCTTAAATAATGTTGACTTTTGTAAAGGAAATTAAATATTGATCAAGATGATAACGATAAACGTTACACTATGTTAGCTTTATATCTACCAACAAATGAAAATTTATTATTTAAAAGCCTTTAAAAAAATCTGATTTTACAAGCTATGCATAACGCTTGAAAATATTACCCGCTATCAAAAAGTTTATATTATCTGTTTTTACTAAAATGCATAGGCGAAGTTATATATGAAAATGTTCATACAACAAATTCAATAAACATAATATTTTTGCTTAAAATGTGCATCTAAAACTTTAATAAGTGGATTATAGAAGAAATGTGAACTGATGATTATTAATAAAATTCTGTCACCATAATATGATTAAAATAAAATAGTGAATGGTTATACACATATGGTTAAAACAAATGGCAAAAATTATTAACACTAACATTAATGTTCAAGAAGGTGTGCAGATATAGATAATATTGACAAATTTGTAAAAATGAACATAAAGATAAAAAAATTCAATATTAGGTAAACATTATCAATGGATATTTTACTAAAAATATAGATAAAAATTGCAGAATAATCTGTATTCCTAATCAATATATTTTCAATAATGTGTTAGTTAATATTTTAAATGCATTGAATGCATTTACAATCTGTGTTGGTGATTTCAGTTTGGTTCTAATAAATATATCTGATATATAATCTTTAAGGACATCTGTCTTACAGTAATGAATTTGAGTTGTTCAATATTACTTTTCTGAAAAATTCAGAATCAAATATTTCTTATTTCTGAAATGCCATCACTAAGGCGAACAGTAGAAAAGCTGAAATAGTTCTATAAACTATTTCTTTTGTTATTATTTTTCTCAGGTTAGATATTTTTACTTAGTTAATTGAGCTTAGATCAGGTTAAATACGTTTACGAAATTGGAGTCCACCTATACTGGCAAATATCAGTAGAATTTCAAAGAGAAAAATAGGAGTGACAAATATATTAGCTTTGAGAATTTAAGTAATACATATTTCCTATTATGTCTATTTAAATAAATATTAAGATTCAAATTTAAATATAATAATATATGTTTAAATTTGAATCTTAAATTTCTTATTCTAAATTACACATTATTCTAGAAAACTTGTTGAAGAAATGTGTGATATTTTTGTTCTTGCAAATATTCATGTGCACCTGAATTATTTCCCACCTACCACACTTCTAAAATTACTCTCTATATAAAAACCCAGCTAAAAGTTCAATAATATACTCTCTTCCATACATTAGGATCAAAAGAAAAGCTATTACTTTCTTTGTGAATTTTCCTCAAAATTAAAATTATTACATGAAATTTTAATTCAGCAGCAATTTTGAGGATGAAAATTGCAGAATTTATATGCAATTTATATAAACATTTGCAACCTTCTAATTTTTTTTCATATAATGTTTTCATTTTTCTACATATGAAATTAAAAAATATATACCTTCTTTCATATTCTCTTTTTTTAAATCCATTACTTATCCTTATTACTCCAACAAACCATTTACTTATTTTGAGAATAACGTTCTATGAGCGAGGGATTAACATGTTATAATAGTAATATTCGATATTAGGTATTTGAGAATATAAAGCCAGATAGGCCCTATTATTCTGAATTTCTAGTCAGTAAATGTGATAATTTCTGTGATCGCAATAAAAGTTTATGCTATTAAATGACACCAATGAAAGGTGAGTAAAGAAGACTGAATAAAATAATGGTGTTCAATGAAGCCTTTTCAGGACCGTGGGAAGTATAATTCCGACTAAATTCCTCTAAATAAATGAGGTTATTCAATTTTGCATAAGTTCTAACAAATGTTTGATTACGACAAAAAGATGCTTCAGTTCTCTACCTCATGTCGAAAAATATATCTTCAATTTTAACTTAATTAATAATTAAGCAAATTAATTAATTAAACAAAATAAATTTATTTAAAATGCAAAATAAAAAAAATGCTTAAAAATTTTCAATTCTAAAATATTTTAATATCCAATGGCCAGAAAAAAATGCCCTTTGAAGTGTGTAAAGAGAAATTTACTTAAAAAGCGACTCGTTTACCAATAGTCTTCAGAGGAAGAACCAATATGTGTTCATCAAAACGTTGGTACCTCATAAAAGGTTTTAAAAACATTAACTTTTGAGTTGAAATGTAAATATATTTTAACTTTATTTTGAGGAAATGGTAGAAAGTATTATCTGCCATACAGCGTATCGAAAATAATATATTTTTAGTTTCTATAAAAGTACAAATTTAATGAAAATGTTCTGAAACAAAGAAAGTTTTTCATTAAACGAAATATCAAATCAAATTTGGTGAATTCATATATTTTAGGAGAACCATGATCTATATAACACTATTATAAGGGAAAGTGATATATGTTTGATTAAGTACAAATAATCAAGCTGTAAATCACAAAACAGCGCACATAACATCTGCGTATGAAACAGACATCAATCAACAGAAAACTTGCTTTCATTCCTGATTTTGATCGTTCTCATACTTTATATATTTACTGAAAACATTTCAGTAATAATAAAAATCGATCGTAAGAAGTGACTTTTAAAGAGTTCTTGGAACCATCCATCATTCACTCCTCATTGAGTTTGTTTGAGTTCTCCACTTCTATGAATATCCCTATGAATAATGTTTCAATGTTGAGATGGACATTCTTAAATAGCTTCCTGACATTTAAAAGATAAGTTTAACCAGTTTTTCTTTTGATTAATAAACCATAGATATTATATTAAATATAATGTACTAGTGTTAGTTGAAGTGATTTTTAAACTTATTATAAAACTTATAAAAACTTATGATTTTTTAACTTATTACAAACTTAGATATCTTAGATTTTTAAGGCCGTTATCTAAAATTTCGATTATCAATTACAATTCTGATAAATACCTTAATAATCTGAAAACAGAATCCATTAGAATGCTTGAATTGATGTTTTCAATTCATGTACATATTAGAGTCATTTAATATGCATTTCTGGTTTAATTTGTAATCAGTTATATGGTTTTTAAAAGGAAAAAACACTCAAGAAAGTGTCAATTAATTTGCTTCTTATTTAAGACCATGTTCATGTGTATTTATTTTGCGGAAATTCTCAAACAATCATCCTAATTCTTTGAGAGGTTCTTGCAATATTGTTCTATAATATTGTTAAGATAACTTCATGATATCGTTCGATATTCAGAGTTTTGAATATTACCTCAAATCTATCAAAATATTTACTAAACCTTGAGCAATAAGATATATTAACAAAATATTTTTAATCCACACAGAGGTCGTTTCAGGATTTCTTATTTAAATTAAACCTTAGGGGTATGATGGGGATGGTACTTGAGTTCGAATAACTGTCTCCAAATCTCATCCATCCCCTTCCCTTTGCAGAAGGTATTGATCTCTGACATATTTAGCGATAACCAGACCTGTAAACATGGTTTACCTTATGAAAATAAGATTTGAACTCGTTAAGTTTTAGTCACTAAATTTATAAATTCATGTCCAAAATTATGGTTACAAACATAATATCTGTAAAAAATGAAAAACTATTCACTGTGTTACCGCGAAATTTGGAGCGTAGGTATACTACAATAGAATAAAGAACATAGACACATAACAACATGGAAAAGATTCTAATTGGGAATTAAAAAAACAGAGTATATCAAACTGTGTTACATTATGAATCAGAGATAAAGCGTTTTTCTCGGGAAAATCCTGTCTAATATAAAGTAAGCCCATCGTGCACAGCTATACAGGCTTCACACCGAGGTTTCATAATGTTTCGGTGGGTGTCAATAGATATTTGGATCAACAAAGCACATTTTTACTAAAACTCGGCTTTTAACCCTTCAAGAGTATTTTTAGGGGGGTTACGCTGTGAATTGGCTCTTCCAAGAACATCCCAAACATATTCAATAGGATTGTATCAGGAGACCTCGATGGCCAGTTCATACGTCGAATATCCTCTCTCTCAAGAAAATCCTCAACGATCTGGGCTCTGTTTGGGCGCACATTATCTTCGATAAACATGAAGTCTGGGCCAAAAGCACCCTTGGAAAACCTCACATAGGTTTCAAGGATCGCATCTCTGTAGCGATGTGCATTCACAGCATCCGCATCGAAAACATACTGTGGTGTACGACTGCCAAACATTATGTCACCTCAGGATTTCTGTGCCACCAAACGTGTAGATGTCTTTTACGTAGAAGGAAAGATAGCAAGCTCCTCGCTTTCTCCAGATGTGTGTTAAAACTCGAATGATCGCTAAAAAGAGCACGTCCTCATTCTTGTTGTGCCCAAGACTGATGTGTCTGGCACCATAACAACCGGACTTTTCTGTGGGAGGCAATCAAAGGGACTCACTTAACTGGCCAACGGGTATAAAAAGCCCTCTCAGCTAGACGTCTGTATACTGTTTGTTTGGAAATTCTTATTACAGACGCAGCTGCAAGGAAACGTGTAAGTTAAGGAGACGTTGTCGGTTTATGCAGTCGTGCGCTTAATTCCAAATAGAGATCATGTACAGGCGTCGTTGCTTTGTAACGGCCTTTACCGGCCTTCCTGGTTACAGTACCTTTTGTTTGGAATTGATTCCACAACCTGGATACCACTTTCAGGGCCACTTGTAACCATCGAGCCACCTTCACTTCAGATTTCCCAGCTTCAACCCTACCAACGGTTTTTCATCTCAAGGAATACTCTAAACTGTTATAAGAACTCATTCTCACTGGAAAAGGTTAATTTTTTGTTTTAATGAAATATTGACAAAATAGCATGTGGAATTCCCAGATGCCTAAAAGCTCTAATTTCAGTAGTTCTCCAAAAAAAAAAAAACACTAAACAACATTTTTTCCCACAACAAAGGTTAATATCGTGTTACCGGTCCTTCACAATATATACAATATAATTTGTTGAGATTTTGCTGGTAGCCATTTAGAATTACTCTGAAAAACATTTTTGTGACCTTAATTTTGGACATGACTTTATTTGGACAAAATGAAGTACATTAAGCATTATAAATTATATAACATTGGTTAACAATAATTACAAAAGATGTAATGCAATCTTTGGCGATTTTTAGGGGATTAATCACAGGAATACAATTGATATACGAAAAAACCAAATGTATATTTTGAACACATTATTTTCAAATCTTTCAAAACAAAAGTTTATACAGAACTAAAATTGTTAATATAAATGACATGTCAGTTTTCTTGTAAGTCATTGCACTTTTTGAGTTATGGTATTTACATGCATATAAAATTACTCCTGACAAGCGATCATTCCTCGGACGGATTGGCTGCGAAGTTAGATACACAACTACACTTAAGATTTTACATTTTGTGTACTCAATTTTATGTATCATTGTCTCTTTGCTTTTAAGTTATAATGTGAAACTAAACTTGAACTGTCCGACAGACTAAATTAATCTGAATTAATTTCTCCTAAAGATATAAAGAAATTTACACATTTTTGGTCGAGACCACATAATTTCTTTTTTTTTCTGTCAAGCGCTACACATTTTTGAATTACGATGTTCAGAATCAGTCAGTCAGACATATTTCTAAAAGACTTTTTTGTGTTTGATCCGAAACATTCACGAATTTACATTTTTGACGTTTATAATAATTTCTTTTTGCATTCTTCGAATACAATAAAATAAAAAATAAAAAATTCTGAGAGCGAGTAGTGTATTCATGCCAAACATATGTTTCAGAAAGCGTTTTCTATGTAGAAAAAGAATTTTAAAGTTTCTTTGAATTACATTATGAAGTATACTACTATATTGAGATTAAATATTGCCCTGATTTCAGAACCTTAAGTACTAAGAATACAAATGCGTAATTAACTTTATTTTCATAGAAATAAATTTATATTTTCTAACATATTAGTTTACGAAGAAGTTATCGAACTTCAGTGAAGTTCTCTTAAATAAAGTTCCAAGTAGTAGCATTCTAATTGTTTTACTGTTGTAAGAGGAAGTAACAAATGCACATAATATCAAAATAATTATCCAGTTCTCTTCGACACTTAATTAAATTGCAAAATTTCCTTCACTATCAGCTTTGCATTCATTAACTGAAATGAAAACCAATTAGTTACAAAGTATTTCCTTCTTCTTAAAAACTTGCAACTTGTATATATTTAAATAAATTCTATATTTGGGAAAATAATTTGCAGTTAATGAAAGTTAAGACATTTCAAGAAAATGTACAGTTTTCATAATAAACTGTAAAAAATATTTTTAATTTATTAATTATGAGTTTATTAATTAGTAAGGCATGGAATTTAAATTCTGAAGATATTTGAATATTTTTTTTTCACTTTAATAGGATTTTTTATGACATGAACTCTCTAATTTTTTTATAAAAATACTATATGTTTGTTGGCTTTATTTGAATGATTGTAACGGTTTTGTTGAAATTTTTTACACATATTCTAGTAGATTATTGGAACGATTTTGTTGAAATATTTTATGCATGTTCTTCAAGATTATTTAATTGATTGTATTGAAATTTTTTCACATGCTCCTCAAATAATTGGAATGCTTTGTTGAATACATCTTTCACATGTGTTTCATAGTTTAATTAGAACGAATTTGTTATATTTTTTGCGTCTTTCGCTAGGCTGAGATATAAAGCTTCAAACTAAAGCCAATAAAGTTAAACCCAAATAATTATAGATATAATGTTTTTGAGTTGTTTACAAATTGACTGATTGATATTGTATTTTCGCTCAAATTGAAGCTAATAGAATTAAAAATATGATAAAGTAAAATCTTCTCTAGATCCTCAATAGTAGAGTTACACCCCACCTTTTCCTTCCTAGACAGATTGTTTTAATTCATATATCAAACAGAACAACAAAAATGAAATTTTATTTCCAAATTTAAACACATTGAACGAAAAATATGACACAGTTGAATCTTTTTTGACCAATTAGGATGAGTATTTTCTTACAACTTATCCTAAATAGATAGACTAAATTGTTTAAATAAATATGTCAAATAGACCTTTCAATATGAATATTGATTATCATAAGTAAATCCGTAGAGCTAAAATTTGATTAAATCGTCTGTAAATGTTCATGATACAAAACGATTTTTTTTTCTTTTAGTAAGATGCGACGAGCCTTGAATAGTTTAAAAATATCAAATAAACCTTTTGATAAGAAATTATGTTCATATATTTAAACTACGAACTAATCAATTAAATGATGTAAAATATTTTGTAATTTTCGTGGATGGTTCTTTACATATTCGTATTTCTCTTTCAATAAATTGGGTAAGGTGAGGTTAATCGTAAAACGCAAACATCAAATGAGCCAATGAAATCTTATTTACATTTTTTAATTCGTATAACTACACCTTTTAATAAGATAAAAGAGTTTCAGTAATTTCCAAATTACTTACTTGAATAGAAATATAGGTAAATCCAATGGCATGAAATTCGATTCACATTTTGTTAGATTGCTGGAAAAAAATTGCGATTACATTTGAACAAAATTCCCACTAATATTATTTATTATAATAATTTCAGCCTTCTTGGTTGGATAGAATTGAATACATTAAATACATAAGTCTCTTAAATTTCTCTAATTAATAATCTGACATTCGCTGTTGTGTTAGTAAGCTTGAGTAAACCCATAATATACATTTTACCTATTTATCAATTTAATTTTTCAAATAAAACCATTTGATGAATTTAAAATTATTTAGTAATTTCATAAAGTAGTAACAACTATTTCTCTCTCACCATTTGATAAGTGTCTAGGAAAGACTTAATTGTTTTAATAGAAATATAATAAACCTATTGGTATGAAATGCGATTAATACGTTTCAGCTTTCTCAACTAAAAACCATGAGTACTTTCTTTAATTTCCACGAATATTACGTATACAATCATAACCTCACCCGTTTTGGTTGAGTGGAGTTGAATTCTTTAAATGCATAAACTCTTTATAGCTTTTCGAAAAAAAACCCTGTTATTGACGGTAACTACACATTGAATAAAGACATAGTAGACTTTATCAGTCTAAATTTTGTTTTTAAATATGACAATGAAACCATTTAATAGGATTAAAATTCTTAAAAGCATTTCAAAAAGGTTAATTACCATCTCTCCCCCAGCTTTTATTGAGTTAGTTGAGACTTAAATGTTTAAATAAAAATATAAATAAACCTATTGGCGTGAAATTCATTTCACATACATTAACTCGGTCAACTAAAAATTACGTTTGCTTTCTACAATTTTTGCGAATGTTTTTTGCCATGTTACATCCATACTTCTTTGTTGGGTAAAGTTGAGTCTTTTATATATATAGTAACTCGCTTATAACGTTTCAATAAATAAAAACTCGTCACTGACTGTTACTAATCATTGTGTAAACTCATAGTTCACATTTTAGCCATTTCATTTTTATTTTTAAATTTGAAAAACAACACCTTTATTCTTACCTAAAGTTCTTAAGTACTTTTCAAAAAGATTATGCACAATATCTCCCCCATCTTTTTATGAGTTGGCTGAGGCTTAGTTTTTTTAATAAAAATATAAATAAACCTATTGACATAAAATTAATAATCAATTAAAAATTATTATTGCTTTTTCTAATTACCCTTAATTTTACTTATCATCATATTATCACCTTTTTTAGTTGGGTAGAGTTGATTCCTTTCCATATATTAATCACATATAATAATTCAATAATAAAAACTTGCCACTGACTGTTACTACGCTTGTGTAAATCCAGAATATACATCTTATCCATTTAATTTGTATTTTTAAATACGTCAAATTAAACAACAAATTAATTTGATAGGATTATCATTCTTAGCTATTTTTTTCTAAAAAAGGTTTGACCACCATCTCTCCCCAGATTTTATTAACTGTGTTGTTCGAAGTTTAATGGTTTATTTGTATTTAAACATATTGTCACAAAGTATGTTTCACAGAATTCAGTTTTCTCAGTTAAAAATCATAATTATCTTATTTATTAATGAGTTCAATTAGATAATTTATACTATATTCAATTAGATATTTAATACTATATTATCACCCTCAGTGGTTAGTTGGAGTTGAATCTTTGAAATACATTAACCCTTTTTCATGTTTTGATGAATGAAAATCTGTCACATATGGTTTTACTGTCTGATATAAACACATAGTATATACATCTTGAAATTGATATTAAAGTAGCTAATTCAATATATCTTGTACAAAATGCCAGCACAATATCTTGTTAAACGCTCTTTTAGATGCTTCAATGACATTGTCTGAGGTCATTCGTAATACAGATATTTAAAAAATTCTTAAAGACAATTTAATAAGTCTAGATAATAAAATAAATGTATCCACAATGTGTTTGAGAAACACTAATTTACATATATAGGATATTTCATGAGCAGTTATACCAGCACGCCCCCTCCTTACCTTATGACTACATTTGCATGAATCAAAAATAAAGTTTAGAGTGCTTCTCAGAAATCTATAATTAGTCTGACATTTAAAATGAATCCATTTACGTTTGGATATTGCAATAATAATGCAAATAACTGAATAGAATCCGAGTTAAATGATCTAGTAATGGTAATAAAAATTATCTCTCTGAAATAATAGAATTTTTCAAATGTTTAAGCGCCATTAGGGGAGTCATGAGGAATGCATTACATGCTTCAAGGTCCCTTTCTACATGACGTAATATTTAAGGCTGTTAAAAATGTGGTCGTAAAAAACGACAATAATGCTTTAAACGTGATTTATCTATCCAGTGATCATCCCATTTATTACGGAAACATCATATTCAAACTTTTAAAAGAAATGGAAAGCACAACTTTCTTTTTCGCCGTAATTAACGGAACATGGTATTTCAACATGTTCTCAATGGGTTTCAAGATAGAAATCTCCAATTATGGGAAAGGAAACTTTTGCTTTAAAATTCATCTGAAAAAAATCATAAATATGGCTGCCTAATTTGGAAAATACTTTGGAACTTGAAAAAAGCATTTCCTTTTTCCCAAGAAAGCTGAGTAATTTATCATATTTATGAGAATACTCAAGGAAAGGCAATATTTTTATATTCCTAAATCGTGATTACGGTTGAAGTAAGTTTTTTCCATGCAAATAGCAAGCAATTACAGTTTTAAATGCGAATATTTGATCATTAGTAATGCATTTGTGCAATAAATTAGCATTGTTAAATATTTTGTTTTATCGCAATTGTTTAACGCCAATGGCATTTAGAGTCTAAATTATTCGACTGTTAATTGTTACTGTTGCTCCATTAAACTTTAAACATATTTTACTGAGTATTAGTAATTTCAAACAGATCAACACTTTTAGTAATTGCGAGTTTAAATTTAACTATATATTTATTTATTGTAATATTAATAGTCTGAAATAGAATTTTTCTCCTTCTATAATCATATATGCCATTTTTTTATTTCAAAAAAAATTGTTTGGAAAAGAAATAATTAATCAATTCAAGTTGCGAATCTTAGAAAAATACTACTGCTTTTTTTGTTTATCTGAGATTATGAAAACATAATTAAGTTTATCCTGCTTATATGATAATATTTGCTTAAAGAGCATAAATTGTATTTTAATTATGTTGGACTAGATATTTTTTTTTCATTCAATTTGTATTACAGATAATTACTAACAGATAGATGTATTTTCTTTTGCTTAGTAGAATATCTGACTGGTTGAGTTTTGCTGGATTTTTTTTTGTAATATCGTGAATTTTTTTTTGAGAAAATATTTAGATACGAATCGTTTATTGATTATATAAGAATAATTTTAAATGTTCTTACTTATGAATCAGTCATTTGAATTTTAAAAAAAATCAGTAATGCAGTTAGTTAAGCATGGTTTTCGAAAGTATCTGTTATATCACATTATTCATTTTGTAGTTTAACTATCATCACTTTTATTTTTGAAATTACTGTCGACTTTGTCTTAGGGAAATCAGATCCGATATCATGCTATAGGACATTGATAGCATAAAAGCAGATAGAAAAAGACTCTAATAGTAACAAAAAATACTTTTTTGTACATGTAAAATCGTGTTTTATCAGGACAGGTATACATAAGATAAAAATCAAAACCTTATATAAATATAATATTTGATTCAGATCGTTAAAGCCGTTTCCGAGATACTCGAAATAAATTTACATATTAAAACAATAATTCCCACTTACAATTTTCAGATTGGCAGATTTAAATTCCATAAACATTCCACAAAATAGTAGACATTTTAAAGATTTGGTAAGAAAAAAAGCCCTCCATGTATCTTTTTTCAAATTTGAATTATGTTGGCTTATTTTGATTGTAATCCAATTCAGCTTATTTTGATTGCAATCGATCTAATTTAGCTTATTTAGATTGCGAACTATATTAGTATGAAAATGGGCAGATAGATTTTTTTTTTTATCAGAATGGACTATGCATTTACATTTTTGAAGTATAAATCTCATATAGTTTCTTTAGTTTGGAAGCTTTAATTTAGAGTCACAGACATAAATGTTTTTTTTTTATCATGTTATATATTTTAAATAAAGATTTTATCTATTTATTGAGCTCGAATTTTTAAATGATTCCTAAATTTTATTTGAATACTTCGTATGCAATAAATTAAAATAAAATTCTTTGGAAAGATATACAAGCCATGACTAATTTTTTTTAATGAATGATCTATAAAAGTATAATAATTGACCAACAATCGTAAATTAAATTAATCAATGAATAGTTATTCAACTAATACTACTTTTTTGTCAATATTTGCTTTAAATATTTCAAAGAGTGATAAATTTACAATACGCCTGATGTTTCCCAAGAATATATTTTTTAACTAGTTATCAATAGAAATTTATTGTTTGAACAAAAGAATTTCTACAAATCATGATGGTATACATATTTTTAATGTAAAAAAAGTGCTTATGGTTTTGTACTGTAATTTAATGCAGCATGTTTTTAAATAATCCAAATAGTATTTTGATAAAAATGCAATGAACAGCATTTCGTTAATATTATTTAGATTTAATGCTTTTGCTAATATAGCCTCAATCTTTTAAAATGTAAGAAAAATAATAATATGATACGTTATGTTTTAGAATTATATCTGCAAAATAAAAGAAAATGTGAACATATAGTTGAGTTGTAGCTTTATGTAAATAAACCTGAATAAATTATTAGGATATGTGTGCAAACATTGTATATAAATAATTACGTTTCTCTTAAAAATATTAACTCTTAATTTTTCATTTGCTAAAAATAAGTTAACTTCAGCTTATAAATAATTTTCAAACGATAAATTTTAAATATAGTAGGACACAATCTTCAGAAACATATCAAATTTTTTTTTGGAACATAAATTCTTTAAATTTTAGACTGAACTCATGGTTCAATTCTCTATTCGAACAATAAACAATGTTATAATTAGTGTAGTCATTAAATAAATAAAGAAGAACGAAAAATAAAATTCCTTCAACGGAAGGAATTTTACATTGAATTTAGTGAGCATCAATTTACATAATTCTCTAATGGGGCATTGCTTATAATAATCTTTTTAATTGATAGTGCATTTAAAAAAGAACTTTTCTGAAGCAAAATTCAAGGAAAAGTTCAGAGTGTTTACTTTCTAAGACTAATTTTCTATTTTTAACATGGTGATTCTAATATTATATGCATATTTCTTAGAACAGAGCTGCATAAAAAGAGCTAAATCTGTTTGTAAGTTTCTGAAAAATGTATATATATATATATATATAACATTCATTTCAATATACTTCAATGCTACTTAGGAAGTGTAAATTATAAAAATATGTCGAATTTCTAATACATTTCTTACAAATGTCTTTAAAAGGGTTGATTATTAGAATAATTAAGTATCTTATTATTTAATAATTAGAATAATCAATGATATTGCTTGTTCCTAATCATTATATTTATTAAGAAGCGTTATGTTGTTGCTAAGTAGTTTAATAAGATTAAATTAATGCGAATTAAAATAAATATGTTCTCGAGATAAGTTACCTTAAATATGTACACTGAAGTGAAAATAATAAAAACCTCATATTTTCTTAAACTTGCTATTAATTGGAGAATAAGACTTTTATAATCTAATTTAAAGGGATATTATGTATTTAAAAGACAATTAAGCTGAGATTAACTATCATAATTTTTTATAATACTACTATTACTAATTAATTATATATTTTTATTACACTACTAATAATGTTTTTTTTTTCTTTATGTTAATATTAATAAAATTAAGACTTAAAATACTGCCCTTGAAATGAGATTTTCATTTTATTTTCTGTGCATTAAAACATATAAACCGGAAAGAAAATCACATAGTCTTTTATTATTAAGTTTGATTTTAATAAAATCTTAATTTATGGTAATTTGATATCTTAGCTCATATTCTTATATATTCTATTATCTAAGAGTCATATTCAATTTCGAAGTATTCAATAATTTTTATAAGAAATTTGAATTTTATTTACATAATTTGCTTATTGTAATAATTTTGCTGCTTTAAAATATAATCTTCGTACAAAACACACACACACATTTTAAAATATCATCAACCTATAAAATAGAATGTATAGAGATTCATATAATTATTTTATGTTACTGATATTCTTTTAATGTGTTGATTGTCTTTTTTTATACTTTTAAACTGATAACTATGATCTATACATATTTCCACTGAGGTTTTTATAGTTCGACTAGCACTCATTTCACTACTAAATCAATAAACTTTTATGTAAGTCATGTTTACTCAGCACGAGATATCTCGTTTTACATAATTCAAAATATCGAGTTTGCAATCTTGGAAGAAATATTTATTATATAGGCAAATGGACTATATTTTCATAGCTTACAGGCTTTATGTACCTCCACTTTCAGATATTTACTATGCAGTACCTCAAAGATATATATAATTACTAAATTCAATGTTTCAGATCCATAGATAGCATTCCACAATCTAGAAAAATAGTTCTTTAAATAGAAATATTAAAGAAAACAGAAGAAATTTACTGAAATGTATAATGCAGTGCTAATCAATCAAAACTAGTTCATCTGTCTTCTGGGAAACTGAACTTGTTTCTTCTGTATTGATTTATAGAAGAAGCAAGTTCAAAGTCAGAAAACTTATCTAGCTGAATCAAGAAAATACATTTATTTAATTTTTGATATCAGTAAAAAAACTGTAGATATACCGCATAAGAAAATTATTCATGTTATTAAATTTTTAAAAAGCCTTTCTTTCATAAAAATATAATGAGTGATAAAATAATGAGTGATGAGTATAAAAAGTGATAAAAATATAATAAGTTATCTCTTTTTTTGTCTTGTAAATATTTAAAACCACATAAAAGGTACTTCAAAATCATCACAAAATTTGAATTTGCCATCAATCGTGCAATAAAATTTTGATTTTATTAAAAAACACTTGATAGTTCATAGACAAGGTCAGTAAAAATGGAGCGTTACACGCTATAATATCATGCTTTCATTGTTGAACAAGATTTCGAAAATAATGAAAGTCTAGCGATCAGAGTTCGAAAATTTGAGAACTGGTCCCATAGATTGAGTAATTTAACCCCATTGTATTTCTCTTCATGACATTTTTTGAAATCAAATTCTTATACCAACAATCGAAAAGCATTCGTGAATTGAAGGTGGAAATTCAACATTACATCAATGAAATCCCTCCACATTTATGCAAAACGGTCATGTAAAATTTCGACAAAACAGTGCCAGCAAAGCTGTGGAGGTCATTTGCCCTTCGTTTTGTTCCAAACATAATCTTATCTTGTATACTTTACATAAATGTTATGTTTAATTAAAATGTAATGAATGTTATGTTTAATTCAAATTTTGCGTTAAGACGTTGTTTCATCGTACACTGTTACATTTTTACTTACCATGAAATATTATCTGCAAAAGTGTTTTTAATAGGGTTGCTAATACTTTACTGCACGAGTGATAGCAAATTAAAATATTTTGAAAATTTTAAAACTATTTTTTAAAAAAATCTCAAATGAACTATAAACATGCATTCCCATTCAGAAATGCAATATTGCTCTAATAATAAAGAGTTATGTTATGCTCTAGATTTGAAAAATAATATCGATAAATTTATATTATAATTGTAATTTAAATAAAATAAAACTAAAAAGTTCTGTAAAAATAAGTTTAACAGTTTTATTATAATTTTTATTAAAATTTTCTACGGGGATTATGTTTTAATGGATAAAAGAATAAGTATTTTACACAAACCTATATTCCGATAGAGTTTATCAAGTAATATTTTTAAAGTCTAATATGACTTTGAAATCGATAGAGTTTAAACAGTTAAATAAGACGAATCACAAATTCCGTGCATGCACTTTTAATTTCTATTTAAAAATTTTAATTTGATCGAGTGATGATGCTAACAGTAGAAATCAAACACTCGAAAAATATATTCAGCTTAAAATATCTGATATATCTGAAGTCATAGAAGAAAATATATCCTTGAACCGAGACACTTCAGCCATAAATCCATTAATAGCTGGATGCAGAAAAAGGAATTTATTTATTCAAAATATTGCTAGCTCTTATTAAATGACATTATGAAAATAAATAAATTTCAATTAGTAATGACGTAAACAATATGATTAAACATACAAAAATATATTTAACTAAAATATCTGATCTAATTGAACTCATGGAAGAGAAAGATATTTAAGAATCGAAACATTTCTGCCATAAATCCATTAATGCGTGAATGTAGAAGAGGTTTGTTTATTCGAAATACTGTTAATTCTTTTTAAACGATGTTAAAAAAATTAATAAATTACATTGAATGATGACGTAAACAATATGAAGTAAACATGCAAAAAAAAGGAGTTACCAAAAATATGTGATCTATTTGAACTCATGGAATAAAAATATATTTGGAAACTAAAATATTTCAATCATAAATCCATCGATACGTGAGTGCAGGAGCGCTTTTTTCAAGGAAAATACTTTTAATTATTTTAAATGACATTATTAAAGATATTTAAATTTCATTGAGTGGTGGCGTAAACAACATGTTTTAAACATATAAATAAAAGAATTAGCTGAAAAATTCTGATATAAATGAACTCATCGAAGAAAACGATATTTTTGAACAGAGACATTTAGACTATAAATCCATTAATGTGAGTGAAGAAGAAGATATTTATTTTTTCTTTCTTTTTTAATGACTTTATAAAAGTACATAAATTTCATTGAATGGTGACATAAACAATATGATTGAGCATACAAAAAGGAGCTATCCTAAAATACCTGATCTATTTGAAGGCATGAAAGAAAAGATATTTGAGAACCAAAACATAGCAGCAATAAATCCATTAGTACGTGAATGCAGTAGGAGAAATTTATTCTTTCGAAATATTGTTAATTCCTTTTAAATGATATTATAAAAAGGTATAAATTTTATTGAATAATGGCGTAAATAATATTATTAAACATACAAGAAAAGAATTCTTAAAATATCTCATTTAATTGAACTTATAGAAGAAAAAGTTATGCGAGAACCGAAGGATTTCTGCTATGGATTCATTCATACTTGGGTGCAGAAGAGATTTATTCATTCGAAATACCGTTTTTAAATGATATGAAAAAATTAACAAATGTTTGTGTAATGTATTTATGTAACTTCCCACTAACTCCTTCATTAAGAAAAGCATGGCAATTAATGAATTGTTAACTCCCACGATCTTAAATCCTATCCTTTCATTCTAAAAATACCGGAGGAAAATAATATGAAAACAACAAATGAGATCTTGCAAATACTTTTGTTAAAAATATATTTCTTTCGTCTTCTTTGATGAAAAATATTTCAAAACTTTTAATAAGACATTCCAAATTTAATAGAGGAATTGTTCGAACTTAATTAGTATTTGATCTTTGTAAAAACAGTGAATTCTAAGAAAACATATCATTTATTAAATGAGGATGCCATTATTATATATACTTGTAGCTAAAAAGTATAAAAATTTTTATTTAGAACTTAGAAAAGTTTTTGTTATTTTATTATTTGTATACTTTTCGGGATTGCTTTATACCTCAGTTAAAATCATAGTAATCATAGAAAATGGGAAAGAAACCTATAACCTAAATGTTTGCAATATCTTAGGCTCCATTTTTTTAAAATCGTATGATTAAAAAAGTTCTTATATTTTAGTCTTAATTTAAGAGTTGAAAATTTTACTATGATACTATGATCAAAAAGGACAACATTATTTCTATTTTTATCTCATTAAAAAGATAATCATGCCTAAAATATCTTTTTCTTGATACTTTATATACAATTCATTATAATTTACATCTAAAAGTATTTTTTTTTGAATTGGCAGCTTTATATGTTTCTTTTCCGACAACGAAGACAGTGACTCTAATGTACCGATGTTTATATTTCAATAAAGAAAAAAAATCGTTCTCAGATGCTAGTAGGATTATTGCAACATTTATTCACTAATGTCAAATATACTGCTGCATATTTTATGAAAATTACAGTATATTGATTAAAAATGCATGCATTCAATATTTTTACTAATAAATTAAGTTTTAATAATACCCGAATATAAAGAGCGATGCGGAAAACTTCATTGCTTGTATCCTTTATCGGCTTTTGATGTTTGTTAAAAGGCCAGGCATACAATAGACAAGAAAATATTCAAACCCTGAAATACTTAAGCAATTTAATGTTATGTATTTTGTATATAGAAATACAAATAGAATTTAGAATTAGCTTTTTTGGAATCACATGTCCTGCGTTAAATGATTTGAATATCAAAATCAAAGCAAACTATCGCTTCGCGCTTAATATTATTTTTACATTTTTTTAAATTTTTGAAATAGGATTTTTACTAGATATTTCATATATATGAAATGTATATTAATGTGTTAACAATATAGGGATTAATGGTCATGTAATTTTGTCACCACATCATGAGTAATAAGTAATATCTAAATATTTAAGAAGAGCAATTATATTATTAATTACAAACACATTATTTTTTCTATAACATAATTAAACAAGTAATTAATTGATGGTGATTTTCTTGACGTATTTATGAAACTTTCATTTAAAGTGTAATTCAAGTAAAAAGTACAGTAAAATATTCTCAAATTTCTTTTTAGAACTCCTTCAAATTAATACATTTATACTTTCTCATACTTGAAATACAGGCAAACGACTGCAAACATAAAAAATTTGAATTCAAGATTTGAAAGAATTTCTATATATCAGAGTTCTCTGAATTCCGAAAGTATATTTTTGGCATTATATCTCTCAGTTTATTCAAGTGCAAGGAAACCCAAAACGTGTTAAGTTTGACGATTATAACTTGGATTGTTACGAACGAACAGATTTACAGTTTTCTTTGAAATTTTGAATTAAATCTATTA
>JAPMOQ010029525.1:0-115530 GCA_026543055.1 Argiope trifasciata | reverse complement strand
ACACACACACATACACACACACACACACACACACACACACACACACATATATATATATATATATATATATATATGCATGCATATTTCGGTATACTTTTTTAACATTGATTTTTAAGGTTTAACTTCAAGATCGATAAGTGATGAAAAGTTTTCCTAAATCTATTTTTTCCAAATACCGCAGATTTTTATCATCATGTAGTTGAATATATACAGATTGGATGAATGCAGTGTAACAATGAACATAAATGTAGAAAGCTTTCAAAATAGCAATATGGAATAAATCAATCAAAATCATGGGTCAATTTGAAATTTAAAATTTTTTTGATGAGGAAATCATTGAATCTATAGCAGTCATTAATCCTACGAAAAACTGGTCACCAAAGACGACTTTTTCTTAATAATGTGCTACTGCATTTATTTTCATTACATTGATTAAATCATTGATCATCATCATTTCTTTACATATATCATTCATTACATACATATCATGTATTTATGATCATTACATTGATCATAAATACATCTATAATGATTTACATTCAAGCTTTGCAGCTACATTTATTTATTTTTAAATGTGAAGGGAAAAGTTTCGAAAAATTTTTTAATCATTCGTTGAATTTGAAAAATATCAACAGTTTAACTTTGATAATTCATGGATAATATCTTGAAATGCTGTTTCGATTTTGTTTGTATCATAAGAATAATTTTTCTGACATATGTAATGAAAAAATTTAACTGTAGAGTTAAAAGTAAAATTCTATGGTTCAAAATATTCAACCAAAAGCAGTTGATTGATTCAAAAATTGAGCTTTCTAAAGTTAGACTCAAGGTGTTGAAAGAATGAGAAATGGTCCTTGAGAAATATCGATGAACTAAACGATATAAAATCTGCTCAAAAATTCAATTGATTTGTTTCATCAAGCATCAACTCTCTAAATAAATATAAGAATTGGTGATTGCATATTAACGTATATTTGACATAAAATAAATATCCCCTTTTAAGAAACCTTATTGTATTCTATGTCTCTTTTAAAAGGATAACAGGCATTCTATACCAAATGGAACTGATTTATAATATCATTCTTAATTCTTAAGGCCAATGAGTATTTTGAATATCAAATCGCAATAATCTATATTTCAACAAAAAAATGGTAAAGAAATTCTGTGAACGAAACCATTAAATAAGGAATATCATAACTGAGAGTGAAAATCAAAAAGAATATATAAGTTTATTAAAAAAAAAGCAATTTATATTGTTTGAAAACTAGGAGTTATGTGGTATCACAGTGAATGCAAATGATTCCATCAACCAATAATTGCTAATTCAATTCAATCGCATAATATAGGGAGGTAAAAAGATCTAAAAGTAAGCTATTCTAATTTTAATTGATACCTCATATTTACCTAATAACTGATATCTCATATTTACCTAACAATTTATTCATAATCCATATCATTGAATACAGTTCATATAATTCAGGAATTTATCTATGTTTTATTATACATTAATGATTCCATATTTCAACTTACATCTTAAGCAGAAATTTCCAAACTGAAACTAAAAGACTTTTTTTTTATTTATATTATCAATTGTTTGCATTTAATTATAAAACAAAACTGAGCCAAGTTTTAATTTCTATTTCAAATTTAGAGGAGCTCAATCAGAAAAGCATTCATAAATTATTTCTGAAAGTAATTTATCGAAGAAAATACTAATTATGAAAATACTTTACTATCTCAAAATTTATTGCCGTTTTTTGAGTAAACTTTTAAAGGCAGTATAACTATGAAAAAAAATAATATTTAGCAATCGCATATTCTATATAGGTTTAGGCATTTCATTTTGTATTACGAAATTTAAATTCAAGATGCTACAAAATATCTTTGGGAAGAAAGGTAAGGGCATTAGTTTTTATCAAAATATATCATTATTTTGCAATATAACATTATTTTCTATAACTTTGGATTAATAAAACATATGTATTTGCGTTCTTCTTTAAGTCGTTATAAGTGTTTTTCTTCATTAAATAAATTCCAAAATTCATAATTAGTATTTTTCTTTTATTAACCATTTAAAATCATTTTTTGGAAACAAATCTTACCAGAAAAAAACATTTTTATATTCCTCATAGATGAAACTTATCCCATATCGATGCAATTTCTGATGTTGCAAAAATTACGTTTTCTATGCAATCAAGAATAGTATTATCTCAAAGCAAATGAAAATACTTCCCCTAAAAGTAACCCGAAAAGTATATAGGGCGGCTACCATTACTTATCCGCGAATTTCCAATCCACTCCCCTGAACTATATCTTTTCAATAAAATCTTTAACTTTACCAATCAGTTTTCAGTTCAGTTATTGGAAATGATATTGCCAATATTTATGTTCTTCTAATCAAGAAAAAAAATCAAGACTTACCTTTTCCCACAATTATCCAGACCAGTGTCAATGCGTACTTCCAAAGCATGTTGAAAAGTAATAGTTCCTTCTATCAGGCAACTCCATCAGCTGTGGGATGGTGCTCGGAGCCGCGAATGGAGTGAGCCACGATCCCTATGATTCAAACATTTGAAGACAGGCAGAGCCATCTAGGGGTAGCTTTTTATTTGGGGGGTTTCGGTTTCGGATAGAAACACGCGAAGAAATTGCTGTTTCATGATTTCGCTACACGAAACCATTTATCAATGGTTGTAAATGCTTTAGAGAATAAAGACTGATATCAGACAAGTAGAGAAATTCAATAAAAGTCCAAGGAATTATTGTTTCAATAAAAGTTGACAGAAGTAATTTTTTTCAGGATAAATAGTTTGAAGGGTATTTATTTAGTAACTATGTATTTTTAGTGACCAGATGGTTCAGAAGAATATCTGTTGCTTTAAATTTCAATTAAATCCCCTATGGATGTTACAATTTCCTCCAAAGGAAATTTTAATCGTTAATTGTAGCATTCATTAAATCCATGGTATCAGGATAGTTTTAGACTTTCTATTTATTATGTACATGAACTTCACTATTTTCGATTTCTATGGCATTTAAAAGAAAAGTGTTTGAGGAATGTATATTCAAATTTTACGATGTCTTACATTCATTTTCCTTTGTGGTATTTTAACTTCATTTTCTTATTTTTCATGCCAGTCGAGCAAATAATAAGCATAATTTCTCTTTTTTTATTTATGAAATTGAAGAAAACATGCTTGAATATTTAATGAAACAATGAATGTGTCTTTAATTTTATATCAGAGAAGAAAGCTATTTTTTAATAATTATGACAAAGAATTAAAAAAAAATTTCGAAACTTATATTTAAAAATTGCACTCCAATAATGTTATTTAAGAAGATATTTCTTTAAATTTTTAAATAATATAAATAATTGTATTGTGCAGTAGCACATTTTTGAAATATGCGAAAAGATTAAAGCTAGTTTAGTTTTCAAATAATTTAATTTCAAAAATTATCTCCTAAATCTCAATTTCCTCTTTTGAACTTTGCTTAGATTAGATTTAGCAGCTCAATGTGAAATGGTTTGCTATATAAAAAACCAATACTAATCTTTCTGATACCCCCACTCATCTATCTATACCTGCTTACTCATCCTACTAATATTTTTTTACAGGTTTCTTAAATAATTAATCGAAATAATATTAAATAGATAATTCGCCATACTTAAAATAGTGGAAATGTAAATATTATTTCAAATAATAAGGATTTCGAAATATGTTTAGTTTATTATAGAGGAAATGAATAAATATGCGATTACTTACTGTTATATATATATATAGTAAGTAATGCAATTTTCTAATTTTTAGCAAGGAATTAATAATCAAGGAAATGTTAAATGAGTTAAAGCAGCAGTAAGAAGGAAAACCTCTCACCATTTCTATCTGGGAAATTCAAAATTGTACTACATCTCTTCCATTAGCTTGAGGAAATATGCAATTATTACTTTTTTGTTTACAGGCTACAAAACGTAACGGATGGCAGATTAGGAATTTATTTGCAGATTGGTAAATAAACAATTTCCTTATCTTTCGTTTTGAACAACAATCTTTTTGATAATTGTTGTTCCGTTTTATAAATGAAAACATTATATTTAATTTATTAGATATTTTTTTCCCTGAATAGATAATTTTTCATGAATTATGAAAAACTGCATCCCTTTATTTGTCCATCTCATCACTTTTCTAAGAAAATTTATCATCTAGATCATTATTCTTGAAAAACATTCCATATGCTCATTTCCATAATTTTTTAATTTTATCCTTTTAAGTTTCAATATAACCTATTACGTTATGATTTAATCATGAAAATGGTATCAAATATATATTAGTTTTTATTGATAATATTTCCTATATATTTATATTCACTTCTTCGAAAGTTTTAATGACATAGGATATGCAATTGTTTGCTCAAAATAGCAGCATTTCCAACAAGCATTTCCATCAATTTCTATTTTTAAAATACATTATTCATTTCTTTCCAAATCATTCTTATGATGATGTTCATGGGTTTCTAAATCCACTATCATCACTTTTTTGTTGCCAAGTACGTGTACGATTTCTTATTGATATTTCCATTTCATTACTTTAATTATCGGTATCAGATAAATATATACTTATTATCATCAATAGCATGTCACCTATCTGTATTTTCTAAATATACTCTCATATTATCCATTATGATTTACCTAATTCCTTATAATGTTTATTCCACAAATGCCTTTACCTTTTGAATAATTTATGTTTGCCTTATGTTCAAAAGGATGTTTTGTTCTTGGCGATGCTTTCAAGAATAAAACTTAATTGACTGAAATATTAATATTTTCAGTACCTGGAAATTCCGAACCAAATTGAAGGTTATCAAATTCTACAATAACAATATACCAGGGAATATATATTAGGTACATAAAATAGTACACAGTGGATATATCAGGCATTATTCAAGAAAATGTATCAGACATTATGAAATTTCTAGAATTATCTGAAGAAGCGTGAAATCATTCTTGAAACTAACTTTTATCACAAACATGCAGCATGTTTTTTATTTGTGTATTTCACTTAAAGCTTCAGCATTAACATTATGGTAGGCGAAGAAATAAAAGATTCAGAACAAAACCAATAAAAAGAAAATTAAAGGCAGAATGACGATTAATGAGGCTGTTATTGTTCCTGATTCATCATGATTAACTATCCAACGTGTACCTATCACTGAATCGACCTCTTTGACCATTAATAGACATTTATGATACAAGGTTTTATTCTCACAGAAGGTCGAAAGTCATCTGCAGAAAAGGTTTTGAAACCACTGAGATATGTCAGAACATTGACAAAATTCTGAAAAGACAAATTCAGTGTCGATTTTTTTAGTGTTTTACATTAAAAAATAACAAGTGACTCCTTTTGACATTAAGGAATTTCCAAAGAGCCAAAACATTCTTTTTGCATTGTACGTTTCCATCTATCCTTATGACAAAGATGAAGGGTTTTAGACAATTGTTTATATTATTTTTCAGTCATGTACTAAAAAAAAGGCTGTTCTGTTAATTAATACTATTCTAAGATGTTTTTCTTAGTTTTGTTGGAGTGAAATTATTCTTTCTACATAGTATCTAAAATTTCTTGAACCAAAGCTGTAAATCTAGTATTTTAATATATACCACATTTTCAGCTATTGTATATTATCATAGATTAATTGTATACTATCTGTTTTATTGATAATTTTATTGTACAACGTGTTTGATTTTGAATTTTGATATTCTCTTATAATTTTTTCAAGACATTCAAGATATCATTACACTTTAAAAAAAATTACACTACTTTTCTTACATTCTTTTCATATATTTGATAGAAATTTTAATGAATTAAATGCTATTTATTTCAACTGAATTCAGAAAATGGGTTCCTTTATAATACAATCTAACAAAAATCCTGTTAAAAGGAATATTTTGTGGAAGAAATAGAAAATCACTTTCTCACTTACCACGCAATTAGAATGGGATCAAATTGCTCTTCGATCTCACATTGACTTAATATGCTAATTTCCTATCTCTAAAACCCAATTATCATTGCATATAACCTGACCAAACATGAGAAAGCAATAGTTTAAAAATAGTATTTATTTGATAATGGAATTAAAATACTAAACAAGCACTATTGTAAAACTTTGAACAGCTTATTTTGTAAAGGTTTTAAAAAAATGCAAGTAAAGAAAGTGGATTGCCCTTAAAGAATGCAGAGAAAATCTTTTATTTTTTAGATCGTTAGAAGGTAATGCTCGATATTTTTTTGATTATTCATTCAATTAATATTCTTTTTTTCTCTAATTTAGAACTGATAAGCCAAAACACATTGATATTAGATCAAATCATCAGAGACAGATGTTTCAATGTATGCTTAATACAAAACTTAAGAAATACTTCACTATTAGAGATAAAATAATTTATCTCTGCTAGTTAAGTACAATTAATAGTAACAATTTATCAGGGCCACGGTAGGCTGGTAGGTAGAGCATCAATCTCGTAACCAGATTGTAGAGAGCTCTGTACTCGTCTCAGCCAAAGACCGCCGTGTTGGCTAATGGGAGTTGGGACACATTAAATATGTCGTGACTGCAAATTCCACCAAGTTCCCATAAAAAATTATACCTGTGTGAGTACTGAATCAGGCATGAGTTGGTCTCTGATTTGGTTCTACATTCTGACTTGTGGTTGGATGAATGACAGTATGAATGAATTCGACCACCCCCTAAAAAGGGTTGTGTTTTGTGTGTTCGAGCAAAGTCGTACTTTCGCCTTACCAATGTTCGTTAACAACGAAAATCGCACACCTCTGCCTTAATTCGCTAATTCGGGATTGGAATAATCAGGTGGCATTAGACCCACAACCATCAATATTTATCTCTAACTATTTTCAATTATAAGTCTTGACCAACTTATAAAGAATGTATTGAATGCTTCTATTAGAAGAAAAACCCGCATTTTTTGAAAGAAAAATGTTCCAAAACAGTAACATTTTAGCAGAGACAAATTCGAAATACTTATGAAATTTTATAAAAAAGCGTTTATTAAAAACGTTTTGGTAGAAAAATTCATAAAAAAAAACATCAATAAACATAAAATGTTTGGAAAAGATGTATGATGTGTAACATGAAGATTAGAAAACATAGACTGTTAAATAAGTTAGTGATTATTGTGATCAGTTGAACATTATTCAGTTCAAAAATAATTTTTTATACAATTTGATTTAGTTATTATATATATATTTTAAAACTTGCTTCAATTATTCATGGTTTCAATCTATCATGGCTTTTTTTGGGGGGTATGACATATATTGTATGTGCAAAAAATGCTTAATCAATAGAGAATACTTATCTAAGTTCAATTTCATATTATAAATTATTATAATTATTTCCCTTTTTAAAATTTATGTATATATATATATATATATATATATATACAAAAAAAAAGCAACGTCCCGTTTCACTTTTATATTCTTTCAGCCGAAATTTATTAAATAAGGCAAATTACAAAATTATTTGAATTGCAGTTTATGTTGATGCAAAATTATCAGAAAGAAAAAGAGAGAAGGTGTCTATGACTTTTTTGTTTGAGAGAATACAATGAATATGATTATAAACTGAAACAGCGTGAATAAAATATTAAGAAACAAAATCATATTATTGGATTAGATATAGAAATTACACTCTAAGTTCGAAAAAATTGAAATTAAAAATTAATGCAATCTCTTCTGCGCAAACATATTTTGATATAGCCCATTGCCATAGAAAAACGCATAACACAAGGTTTATACAAAATATAAAACACGAATATGGGATTTTAAAAGAATGTAAAAAGTCTCTACTTTATTTTTATGATGTATTTTATGATAGAGAAATGGATGTGACTAAATTGAGCCATAAAATGTTTTAATAAGAAAAAAAATAAGAAATTACAGTTAACAATGAATATATAAAGTTCATTTTACAATTTAGCTTTGCAGATATCACATCCTCTTTTACTTGGAGAATGATAGAAAGAACAAAAGAAAATTTGAATTTCAAAATTTTCTGTAAAAGTCTTTCCTGAGGATCAAACTGTTAGATTTTTCATTCGTTTTTTTCGAATCGAAAGCAATATCTATCTTTTCCTCACACATGAATTCGCTCTTTTCAATGACACAAGAGCCATTGTTGATTATTACTAAAAATTTATTAAACAATTCCTTTCAAAAATTTCGTTTTCTGGTATACGGACCTTTGAACAAGGAATACATATTGTAATAGATATATTATTTATTTCAAATACTTCGTATATTTTATGTACTAATAGAAATGGTTTCTGAAAAAATGCTACACATACTTTATGAAAAGAGCATTATCCTTACTCACCCTCCTGGGAAAAAAAGAAGTATTTCCTGAAAGACCTTATGAAAGAAAATAACTCTGAATTTTATTTTCAATGTGAGGAAAATGACAATTGTGTGCTTTGTAGAATAATTAAGAAAACTGATAGCTATGCCTTAACCTCATGCCATAATTAAAACAAAATATAAAGTAATCTATTATGAAAAGTTATTTGATGAAGTATGGGAACAATTTATCGCTACAAGTAATTGATAAAAAACTAGAAAATTGAGTATGTATTTTGGTCACTTATTTTTATTTACATTTACATGCATGAAAAAGTTCAGATTAACAGACAGACGACTTCCAAACAGGTTTAATTTTAAGTTTGATGGAGTTTTCCGTTTTTGACGCTAAGAATGTGCAGACAGTTTCAGCCATCTAAATTATTATATATTTTTCTTATACATATATATCCATACTATATTGTAAATAATATGTTTACTTGAATTCGGACAGGTGGACAAACATATTTTGTCTGAATATACATACTTCATCTCAATACATTTTGTACAAAGGCAGATACTTATATCTTACCATGCAAGTTAGATAGAACATCTGTACACCTCTCGAGTGCATTAATTGCACTTACATGGAAAAAATACATAATTTATTCTTATTTAAATTTATATATATATATATATATATATATATATATATATATATATATATATTCTTAATTTAACATATACTTCAAATATTATTGAAAAAACTGTTTAAATGAAACATCATATAAATAAATAAATAAATTAAGGAAATAATTAAATATAGATACATTTTAAATAATAATATATTTTCCTTTATTCATTTCTGCAATTTTTTCATTTTTTTCAATTTTTATTTTTATTTCTGTTATTTTTTAAATTTATTTCCTAAACACCAATATTATTAAAAGTTCTAAAATTGTAAAATATATTTTAAACATTTTAAAGATTAAACATTACGGCCATAGCTAAAAAGATAAAACTTTATATTATAATTAGAGCTACACTTTTATTTGAGTAAAAATACATTTATTAAATAAATAATTTAAGCAAATATGTAATTTTAATCATAAAATTATTTATCCTCTATATTGCAAAATAATTATTACTACTTGTAAATTTTGCTACTGGAAATTTATGAATCATTTTATGCTCATTCCTAATTTATAAGATGTTCCTTTCAATGATTTTTAAACTGGCATATTGAAGATAGAATGCAAAATAAACAATTTAATTTTTCTCCGACAGTTCAAAAAATGTATTAAGATTACAAACTAAAGTAGCTTTTCATTTATTTAGAATTTATAAATTCTTAATAAGTTTTAACCTTTTCCTAATTGCTTATTTGATGGTTTAGCACAAAAATTGATTTTATGTTTATCTAATGATTTGGTGATAAAACCGCGAAATACCCTCAATTTTCAAATATGTGTACTTTGCATGATGAAAACTCGTCTTGCCTTCAAAATTGAGAGTAATATTTCTTGCATTTAGATTATTTATGAGTTATAGATTGATATTTATCTTTAGAGTACAGTGTCTTGTGAATTTTCTTCGTTGAAATTAAAATATAAATTGATTCATTCCTTTTCAGTTGTAATTTACACCACTCTATATCATTTGGGTAAAATCGATATTATAAATTATTTAATGGTAGCTCTAAATTAAGTATCTGGGAATAACTATACTCACTTATGAAAACTACTAGGCTGTATATTAGATTTAGGAATGTTCTTAAATAATGTATTCGAGAAAAAATTACTACTTTCCTTTAACAGATAATAAATTATAAATGTTTATTCAAATAATTTTCTAAAAACAAACATAATAGATTTTAAAACTTCCAGATATTGCTTCGATTTCTGGATTGCTGTTATGGTATATGATGGAAACTGATGGCAGATTTCAAATTTTCAGAAAAAATATTATCAGGGCAATCAAATGGGGTTCAATAACATATTTTCATATTATCCGTTAATGTAAATATGGAAGTGGCTGAAATATTTTCATTTCAGAATATTAAACAAAATAATTGTTAGATTTCCGGATAAATTAATCCGAAATTAGCAAAGCTGTGCAGTGGAATTTATTGTCGAGGAAGAATGATAAAAGCAGTTTTCATAAAAGTTCATATTTATTTAAGTAAAAGTCAACAGGCTCGTTCTTAGAGCAAAAAAAAGAAAAGAAATAATACGCTAAATCTCAAAATAAAGATCAAAATAAATTAATATTACCACATACTGTGAATAAACTTTAACAGATTCGAATTCGACCATTCAATCTAAAAACGCAGCGATTCATCTTAAAAATTCCTAAAAGGCAAGCCAACCGCATGGTCTTATATCATCCGAGCCTCATTCTAACATCAAAACCCACAGATTTTAATTCCACACGTATTTATACTAGTTAAGTATGCGTAATTTGCATAATAAGTGCCGCCAACAACAAATCACTAAACTTTGAAAAGTCGGATTCGAATCTTTCAGTTTTGCTTACATGAGATCATGGATTGGAAGTGGAAAAACCCAAAGACTGACTCAAAAGTTCGGATCATTGTCTAACAATAATATTTATCCACTTTCCTATTAAGTCATCATACTATAAAGAATGATTAAAAATCTTCTTATAGTGATTAAACATACCTCTGAGTTTCTGCTCCTCATATATTTTGAATAAATTTTTATAACGCAAAAAAGTAATATTCAAATACAGAATATACAAGAGATGTTCAAATAAAAAGGCAAGAAACAAGATGTAAGCATAAATGAAGACTTTACTCAAAGTATACACCATAGGCCTGATCGCAACGGCCACACGAGCTTGAGAATTGTTTGTTCCTAGAATTCTCGTGGCGAGACAAATTCCTTAACAGCGTCCTTCAGTTCTCCGTCAGAGTTGAAACGCTTCTTTTTCAGATATTTTTTTGTAAGGACCAAACACATGAAAATCGCATAGTGACATGTCCGTGCTATAGAGTGGATGGTTGAGCTGCTCCGACAAGAACTTTACTAGCTCTGTGTGTGTGACCACGGAGATGAGTGAACCCTAATCTTTTGTTCTTGATGAATCTGATTAATTGTTCTTCTTTGCTCCAGGTAGTAGAGGACAAGTAATAAATAGTAGTGAAAAAAAGCAAGCCCACACCAATGATGGTATGTACTTTCTACTGCAGATGCTTTTTTGAGGCCGGTGATGATCATGAGAATTCAAACTTAATTCGCACCAATAGTGTCCAGGTGTCTGATCATTGAGACTTCCGATACACCACAATGCATGCTATTTATTTAATGGAAATAATGATGGATAATGAAATGCAAAGTGAGATATGTTGTGCTCTAAATAACTGAATTGAAAGTGATATCTTTATTAAATTTAACTTGTTTCTACATAAATATTAGGAAACCTTTGGGAAAAAAAGAATTTCTTTGCCATGCGCATGCTAATAGAAACAATGAACATCTATATAGAAACTACATAGGAAAAATTAACATTTAGATACAATTCAGTTGTATAGAAACAATTAACATTTACTTTCAAAATTATTAAAAATTTTGAGTCTCGGTCTTTCTTTTGATCCAATTTTGAGTTGAAAATTAGGTGAAACGATTTCCTAGACTTTAATTCATTTACATGTTTTACATATATTAATTAATCTGATCAAAAAGTAAAATGAGGATTCAATGAAGAATTCAAAATCATAAATTTATATGCATATATGTTGCAATTTACTTTTTGAAAGAATTTTATGTGTGCACATTTCTTGTTATCAGCATCAACTACAGGAATAATATCGGTTTCCAATCAGATATTGTGACTTATTGGCTTTAGATTTTTAGATTATTTAATTTAAGTACCATGTGATACTGAAGTACCAACATACTAATATATATATTTTTGACAGCTTTTAATTCAAAGATCCATACGCCAATTTTTAAATTGCTACAAGGAAATAAGTTATTAGGTGACACTAATTATTAGAAAACAATTAGCAAATCAAATGTACAAAATTTATTTCTGAATCTCTATGAAACCGATAAGACATATTACAAACTGGAAAATAATTTATGTGATTATTTGAAAGAATACTTAAATAGAATATTTTGCAATCATGTATTATCGCAAAAATAATATTGAAATGTTTGCAGGGTCATAATATGTGCAAGTTTTTCTATTAATATTAAATTTTCAAACATAAGAATGGAATAATGTAATAGTAAGTAAGGAATTATTAATTAAAGTAAGTAATTAAGTAATTATTACGCATGCACATTTCAACTGTTAGATGTAAAACAATTGGTGTTTCTTTAACAGTTTCTCACACACCTTTGATAAATATTCAAATCTACTTACATTTCCTTTTCTTCATGAATGACATTTAAGAACTATTACCTTTTCAAAAAGTCAACAACGTACAAGATTCCCTATTATGCACTCAGGAGAATAACGTAATAGAATTCGTGTAGAATTAATACTATTTTGTCATAATGAAATTAGTTATTCGTATTAATCTGATTTTTTGAATAAACAGATTTTGATTCAATTTATGGTTATGGTGATTTTCTAAGTAATTAGATGATTCAACCAAAGAAAAAAATTGTTAATTCAATTTTAAGCATTAATATTCAAAATAAGTTGTTTCAACCTTTATTTTATGAATGTAAGGAATTTTTATTAATATTTTTGTAAATCTGTCTTACTTTACACATTTCGTTATTTATCAATGTTTCCAGTATCTATTATGTAATATTTGTCAACCCAATTCGATGGCTTCACTTTCATTTTTGTCCATATAATATTTAAAGATATCTATGTATATAGTTTTTATATTTTTCACCAAACGAAATAAATTCAATTTCTTCTGCTTTAATATTTTCTTAAATATTAACAAAAAATCTAAAATTCCTCACACACGACCTTTTATATTTAAATATAATTTTTTAATGTTATTTTCTTAAATTATTAATGTTTATTCTACTGAAACGTTTTTTCATTCCTTTAAGGATAGATCATTACGTTGAAAATTATGTGGAAAGTTAAAATAACAGAAATAAAATCTTATGAAAATAAATCAATTTATTCATTGAAATATATATAATAAAATATTAATTCCTTCAAATAATTTTATATTATTATAATACAAATTATCTTTAATACTTTATTTCATTTCATTTAAACATTTGGAGATCGAATCAATAAAAAAAAGAAATTCTAATATTTGTGACTAATTTAAAAACTAAAAATTGATTAAATATGTTTTCTTTATTGTTCATTGAATTATGTTTCTGATTAGAATAATATTATCTCATTATTTTAATTAAATATAAAAGTCGAGAATCTCAGTTCATTTTTTTTTCTTGAAAGTAATTACATCAATGTTTATTTAAGAATTTTTTCAAATATTTAATGATTCATTTGTGGGACTACATGATTTTTGAAGAATTTTGTGACAGCATTTCGCAACGGCCAATATTTGATTTTTTGTGTGGAATTTTTAAGCTCAAAGTTATTTTAATTGTGAAAAAAATCAATAAATTTTAATGTGAATTTCATCCTGGAAATATATTGGTATATTCTGTTTTGATCACATGATTATTGACAGAAGATTGTAAATTTTGTTTCTTAGGAAAAATATCCTTGAGTAATGGCAATTCATTCGTATAATTTATGAAAAAATTGCATGCATAGATTATAAGATGAGTTTATTTATATTGATATATTTCATTGTGCTAGAATCTTTATAGTCAGTTAGAGTGTTACACTGAAGTGACAAAAGTCATGGGATGACTGTTAATATCGTGTCGGTCCTCCTTTTGCAATTCGAAGTGCAACAACTCGAAGTGTCATGGAGTCCACAAGTCGTTGGATGTCCTCTGCAGAAACATTGAGATATGCTGTCTGTATAGACGTCCATAATTGTGAAAATGTGGATGGTGCAGGAGTTTGGGCACGAAAGGACCTTTCGATGATGTCCCATAAATGCTCTATGGAATTCATATCGGGCGATCTAGGTAGCCAGATCATGCGCTGGAATTGTCCGAAATGTTCTTCAAACCAATCGCGAACAGTTCTGGCCCGGTGACATGGCGCATTGTCATCCATAAAAATCCCATCGTTGTGTGGGTACATGAAGTCCATGAATGACTGCAAGTGATCTGCAAGCAGCTGAACATAACCATTTCCAGTCAATGATCGGTTCAGTTGCACCAGAGGACCGAGTCCATGCCATGTAAAAACAGTCCACACCTTTATGCAGCCACTACCAGCTTGAACAGTGCCTTGCTGACAGTTTGGGTTCATGGCTTCGTGGGGTCTGCGCTACACTCGAACTCTACCTTCAGCTCGTAACAACTGAAATCGGGACTCATCTGACCACGCCACGGCTTTCCACTGGTCTAGGGACCAGTCGATATGCTCACGAGCCCAGGAGAGTCGCTGCAAGCGATGTCGTGCTGTCAGTAAAGGCCCTCGAGTCGATCTTCTGCTGTCATAGACCAAGGAAGACAAATTTCGCCACACAGTCCTATCGGACACGTCCCTCGTACGTCCCACATTGATTCCTGCAGTTATTTGACGAATTGTTGCGTGTCTATTAACATTGACCATTCTACACAGACGTCGGCGGTCTCGGTCGTTAAGTGCAGGTGGTTTCCCACTGCGCTGTCCATGATGTGATGAGATGCCTGAAATTTCATACTCTCGGCACACTATTGATACTGTGGATCTCGGAATGTTGAATTCACTAACGATATCCGCAATGGAATGACCCATGCGTGTAGCTCCAACAAACATTCCACGTTCAATTCTCGTCGTGTCGCCATAAATCACGAAAAACCTGCTCACATGAATAACTTGAACACAAATGAAAGCTCTGGAAAACGAACTGCGCATTTATACTTTTTCGTTGCGATACTACTGCCATCTGTATATTTGCATATTGCTATCCCATGACTTTTGTCATTTCAGTGTATATTATAATAGTTAGAGTTTTACAACATAATAATTTAATAGAAACAACATACTATTACACGGCTTGGTAACGAATAAAAGTGATAATGATATTTATAAATGAAGTTATATTCGGCGGTAAAAAGAATAATGTGATCGAAAAAATACTTTCTAAAAATAATCTATAATTTTAAGCAAAAATTTTTAGAATGTTGAGAGGTAAATTTTTCTTCTATATTTAAGAAGAGTTGCACCTAACTGTATAATTCTCTTATCAGATGTGTTTAAAAATATTTCTATAGATATTTGTTATTTCCGACTTGTCACTAAATGTCACATAAATAGAAGAAAGAAAAACTGAATCCCTCATATGTTTGAATCACAACCAAAAACAAAATTTACAAAAAGATAAAAATAATCTCAGCAGGTGTTATTTATTTACTTATACGTTGGATAGAATCCTACATTTACGTAATTGTCTGGTCTTCTTGTCTTAATATTATCTTTAAAAACAGAAACATGCATTAGTGCTGTAATACCGATTAGTATTGCTTATCCGAAAATAATTTGTTCGTTTTTCAAATACTTAAACAGAAAATTGCTGTTATTTAATTAGATGGAACATATTGTAATCAAATGACAGATACTTAGTTTGTTGCCATGCCTATTTCAATTTTCAGTTTCTCTCCATATTCAAAAATCGATGAGGAAAATGATATGTTAATACTTCAGATTTAATGCAAATATTCTTCAGCAAATATTTGCATCACATCAAATATTCTTCGGATTTTTCTGTGTGACGTCCTCGTTCATTTTCATTCTCGTGACATGAGCGCATCATTCATAAGATAATAGCTTTGCCAAACATGAGTTTCTCTAAATTCTGTGAGTAGGTGGAATTTCAAATAAATGACTGCATAAATGCCCATTCATATATATGAACGTTTAATTAAAATGTTTAGATAAATTAATTTATGTATGAAATTAAATTATATTTAAATGCTTGGATTGTAAACATTTTAAAAGAGACTCCACATTAAAAAAAATCCGATATGTGAATCTTAGATAGTGATTAAACGATTTTTCAAGACTGTAGATTATACTTTTATATTGTTATATACTTTCAACAATAATAAAATTAGTTTAACGCAAGAGCGATAAACATTTTTTGAGAAATGATGAATGACTTCTAGAAGCAGACTTCTGATGCTAACTTTATAGCAAAAATTAATTTAATATATTTCGAACAAATCACCATGAACTCAAACAGGAATATAAACTTCAATACAAACAGCATAACCAAATTTTTAATTCATATATTATTCATATTAATTAATTCATTATAGCGCAATATGTAATAGGTTCTTGAATTTTCACGGTCATATTTCCAATTTATTTAATTATGTTTACCTTCATCGAGCAAAAATATATTTACTAAAAAAATTTCATAATAAGAAATAAAACACAGTTCTATAAGTGACTGACTAATTTTTAAAAAATTGTGAAGCAGTACATCTTTTGGTTGATCCGCCATTCTATAAAGTGTCTATATATTGTATAGAGCTCTCAATATTTTTACATAAAAAGAAATAAAATAACTTCTATAAATAACTGACTAATTAAAAAAACAAAAACAAATGAGGAGTAGTACCTCACATAGTTGATCCCTCATTCTAAGTGTCTATGTATTGCATATACTGCTCGATATTTTTTTCATAATAAGAAATAATACAGACTTCTATTAGTTACTGACTAATTTTTTAAAAAACGTGAAGCAGTACCTCTCTTGGTTGATCCGCCATTTTATAAAGTGTCTATGTATTGTATAGAGTTCTCAATACTTTTTCCATAATAGGAAATGAAATAACTTCAATAAATTACTAATTATTTTTTTAATGTGCAGTAGTACCTAATTTAGTTGATCCATCTTTCTATAAAATACCTACGTTTTGTATACAGTACCGGCATTTCAGACATTGGAATTAATAGATACATGATATATGATTTTCAGTTCATGAAAGAATGGTGATTCGGGCTTGCATAAGAGTGCTTGAAGTATTATGCGAGAGTATTATTAACGTGCGAGACAGATAGTATTTTAATTATTTGACTGACCAGAAGATTGAAACGGACAATTAAAAGAATTAACATCTCAAATCAAACAAAAAAATATTGTGCTTTGTGCATAAAATATTGTGCTTTGTTTTTTGTTTCATGCCAACTGTGCTTCTGTTATCTTTTTCTCAAGAATACATTCTGTTCCAAATGACTTTTAGATTATTTTATTAAATATTCAATTATCTGTCCAATTACAGAATGCTATTGTTGGTTATTAATAAATGGTGTTTAAAGAAGCAACTTTACAATACATGTACTTAATTCTTCAAACTTTAAGACACAGCTGTATCCAACATTTAGGGTTCGTGGCCTTTTGGTGGGAAAAACTGTTTAAATTTTTTATCGCATCAGTGATTGATATATCACTTTAAGTTGTGATTATTTTAGTATTTGCTCATAAGATAAGGATTCGTTTTTTCAATACCTATTAATCTGATATGCTTTAATAAGCCTCTCGTATTAATTGTATAATTTCACTTTTTTGAAGCAATGTAACTTACCCGCACTAAGAAAATGAATCTTTCAACATAAGAAAGAGACACAAGCATCACTCCAAATAAATTATAAGTAAAAGATGCAAGTAGTAAATCATTGATATAAGAAACATGTGACCTTAAAAGAAATTGCAAAGGTCATATCGGTTTCCGATCAGGATAATATAATAAAAGTGGATACAGCTTGATATACAAAGTGATAGATATTGCATTAACACTCTAAATAACGTAAACAAAAGACACCAGTGGCAAACCACTGATAAAATAAATATATGACTTTAAAAGAGACTGCAACAGATCACATCCATTATTTATCTTGATAATGTAAAGGGGATAGAAAGGAGGTGCTGGAATATTATATGGTATAAACGTGCTCTACCAGCTTAAAATACCCACTAAGTTTGGAATGCATTCCAAAAATATGTATTATGATCATAGTAGGAATAAAAACTTTGAATAAGCTAAATTATATAGTAAATATTTCTTTTAATTTTTTAATGAATATAAACCGTCGAGTAAAATTGAAGAAATAAATCGACAATAGTTAAATGTTTTAAATTAAATAGAATCGAGATCGAAGACAATAAAAAATAATTACTTAAAACACATCAGATAAAAGCATGGATATTTTTTTTGTCAGAGAAATATCAATAAAATTGTATATAAAAATAAAAGAAAGAATTATCCATTTTGTATAATCTTAAAAGGGGAAATAAACCTTCATCAGTCCCAACAAATAAAAACTGTTTATAATAAAATAAATTAATAACTTCTATCACTATACAATCCAGATCAGCAAACATTTCATTATTATATGTCAAAATAGTTTCAAGATTTGCATATGTTTTTAAAATTATCCCAATTATATTCTAATTAAAGTTATCACTAAATATAATGAATACAAGTTATTAAGTGAAACTACATAAGATGAGCAACAAAAAACCCAGTCATAACACTTGCAACTGATTTAATAACCAAAAATTGCCCATGGGTATTTTTTATTATTATCGCTGCTTTCCGATATGAAAAAAGATTATCTCATTGACTTAATTAAATCGGAAAGACGAGAAAGAATGATAGATAATAAGTCCATCTTTATAATAATTACAAACGTATTTTTCTAAAAATCCAATCACAATTCTTAAAGAAAATCTAATGATTCATTTGTGGATGTTCGTTATCACTAAATGAGTTTTGTTAGTTTTTCACGGTTGTCAGTATTCAGTCTTGTAAAAGTTCCTTTTATCCTTTGAAGTGATTTAGCAATTTAAAGAATTAATGGATTGTGATCTGGCAATATGTCCGGAAATATAATTGTTCATCCTCATTTGAACTCATTAATAATTTGAGAGGGTTATGAAAATTATTAAAAATTCTTTCTCGGAGGGTGTAAAAGGCATTATTTCATAGATTATTTTTTGATAATTATGACATGACCTTATGAACAAATATTAATAATGCGATTATTCATATTGAGTTAGTAGATTACGAAAATAAAAAGTAGGTTCTTTCAATTTATCCTTTATTTTTTCTGTTTCCTTTAGGTTTTTAATTATTATCAAATGATGCTTATTATATAAATTGAATATCGAATTAAGTTTCTGTGATGTTTTACACTTATCTTTTTGTGATATTCATATTTTTTGTTACTTAAGTATATAGAATTACGGAGTAAGATTGCTGGAATTGATTTTTATTCAGGAATTACTCAAGGTAATTGGATATTTTTAAGTTTATATACTAGAAGAATGTACAGAAGAAACATATTGCGTTTTGGAATAAATATTATTAATAATAATATTATAGCAATACATGTTTCATAGTAGATAATTTTATGCTGGTTTGAAATAATGGTTGAAAGTAATCTATATTCAAGTTAAATTAAATAGAAGATTTTCTATGTTATTATTAAAAAAAGTCTCTATGAGAAATATGGAATGAAATCAACATCAAATAAATACTAATGTTTCTTCCTAGTTAATTCAGAAAAAAAAACTATTTTCGTTAAAATTCTATATTCCATATAAAAATAACTAAATAATTTTATTAATATCCATAGCCGTGGAACAATTTGCATTGTAAATTTAATTATAGCAAAAAATAAATAGTATTGTTTCCCATATCGCAGGATATCTAAGAGTTATTCCGAAGTGAATAAGCAATTTGAAATGTGTTTTTACAATGCTAACTGCTGCATGAAATGAAATAATAAACCTTAAAAAATTATAAAATATTTTTCCTGTAACTTTACTATTAATAGAACAGAATGTGCATGTAGGTGTCTGATAGTGCTGGTGCTCTTTCGAGTACAATTTTAGGCATAGTTATCAAATTTTACGCGAGGAAATTTGGTACGAAGAACGCTGGAACGTGAAAGGGTAAGCCTTAATTGATTTTTTGATTAAAATTTAATTAGAATTTTAATTAATTTAAATATGACTTTTTTGAGATTTTTTTACTGCAGTTATTGAAATAATTATTGAACTAAAATGAGTTAGTGCCATTTAAACATAACAAATCATTCTTTCAATGATATGCCAGTTTAAATGTTATACAGTTTTGTCTATAATAAATTACTTTTGTTAAATTTGAGCAATTACATATTTTACTGTAAAATGAAAACTGGAACTATTTCCATTGTTAAAAATATTTTAAATTGAATTTTCTTCCTAATCTTTTTAGAGTTAAAACTATTAAAAAAAAGATTATATTTCAGTGTTTGATCGAAACATTCTTTATATTATCGTTTAGAATCCTTGTTTTACTTACAATTAAAGTTCAGTGAAGCAGTTACGGTTTTTTTTAAGTTAATCCATAGGTTCAGCAACAAAAAATATTACATTAGTTGAAAACTAATTGTTTTCACTTAAAATCAAAGAGCGCATTTTAGGAATTGCGGAACTGCATAGCAGTATCATCATAATAGTGTAAATTGTTTGGCATGTCCTTTACGAGTTATTAGCATATTTTAAATTTTAAAGTATTTTGTAGTAGAATCATCTTAAAACTATTGGCATCAAAAATTACAGCAGAATTTTAACAGCTATTAATTCTAGTGCATTATCTGGTTACCTCATAGTTGGTAATGTGTAACTAGCAGCACCAGATATTAAGAAAAAATTATACTTTCATTATTATAAGAAGAACAAATCGAGTAATATGAGAAGTGAAAACGCACATCTAGTAGATAAAAATTTCTCCCAAAAAATCAATACTTCGTTTGAAGAAAAAATTCACCTTAAAAGCTATCCGACCATTTTACTGAAGAAATGCTTGGTTGCTCAAAGAATTCTGCCCCCACCCCACTCTCTCTTCATTTTAAGAACAAGAGTTGCAGCTAACTCAATCGTCCAGTCATCAATGTTGCTTATACATCTCACTTAAAAAGTCTCTGTCGGAAATCATTTAGCTAATAGCTACGATTCCAGAATACTCACCAAATGGCGCGTAAAAGAAATGATGAAAAAACTGAATTTCCACTCCCTCTAAACTGAACAAATAAAATAAAAAAAACGGCAAGACGGTAGGAAATCTAAACGAGCATCATTTATTTGCGTATATATTCGATGGGGTCCTGAAAAGTCCACTTTGTGATTTTATGAACCACGAAACGCAGAAGCGTTTGAACTTAACCCTGGAAAAAATGGGGAAACATGCGCTTGTGCTATAACGCAATTTGCGTTTTCTTTTTCCTTCTGTGTGTATTTTATTCCCCTTCTAAAGGTCTGGAGACAAAAGTATCTGCAATCTAGATGGGAAGGGGAGAGCATATAAACAAATGGCAGGCACTCGAATCTTTGTCAGGGTGCATATTTTGGATTTAAGTAATTTTCCACTTCCGGAGATCGATGAAGGTAATACTGTGTGGGTATTTTCGAATTCGCTGGCGGTAACTTGACAAATATCTCTTGGAACTCCGTTGTGACAGACTCGCTTATTTTCAGTCACGTGCCAGGCGCTTATCATTCAAAAGACAATGGCTTTGCCAGACACGTGTCTCGCTAAATTATGTCCCGCTTGAGAAGTTCAATTTTTAAATAAACAGGGGCACACTTGAAAGAACAATTTAAAATTCTTAGGTGAGGCCGAAGTTGCTTACATTACTTTCATGATTTTATCTTATATATCTGAAAGATTGCAAATCATATATAAGAAATAGAAGGAAATTATGTAATTGCGATCAAGGTTTTGTTTAATTTTTTTTATATTAGATCAAAGTTGCTATTATTTTCATGCTTTAAGGATATCATTTTGAAAATATCAGAAAGTATGTAAATCATGTCTAATAATCACAAGGAAACTCAGAAATATGTAATTACCGTGTGCGTTTTGCCAACTGACAATTTTAAAATAATGGCAGATAACAAAAATGTATTAAACGATTAATTTGTGAATTTTATTGTGTTCAAAAAAGTTCTAATAATATTGACATGCCAATAATCTTAGAGGAAATGTGAGCAATAAGTTGGCAAAGTTTTATCGCAATTGGTAAAGCAGCACATAAAATATAAACTAACAAAATTTCAATTAAAATTCAAATTTTTGAAATTCGGCATTACGAAAAAATGGAAGAGATCTATAAAGAAACCATTATAGTTTAAATACTTTGAAAGTGTTTGAAAATCATGAAATATCAATTATATTTTTTATTTAAAAGGAGATATAAAGCAAAATACTTCTAACTTCTAATTTTATGAAATTATTTGATCAACTTTTGTTGATCAAATAATTTCATAAAATTAGAACACGTTGATGACAGTGAAATGCATATTCGAGTACCAGCAATTTTTTTCCATTCCAATTAGAACTTGATGCCAGGAGAATACGTTTACGTTTAATTGATACCTTCTTGTATTGACCCATCTTTCTCCGAGTGAATCAACCATGATTGACATTTCTAATTAATTAGATATTCTCTTACAATTCAGAGATTCCAAAGAAACACCTCACCTTATTAGATGATTACACACACACACACACACACACACACACACACACACACATGTGTTAAAAAATTCTGAGTATTGATGAAATAATCGATAATGTAGTTTCCAGTTTTTCTTTATGTAGTTTCCAGTTTTAATGTATGATTTTCTTGTTCTTTTATGTTCAGATTTCCTCCTTCCACTATTTTAAAATCACACACTATCATAAAACGGGACTCCATTTCACAATGTTGTTTAACTCATAAATTACATAAGATAATAAATTAAAATTCATAACATTTTTTGTGTGCCTGAATATCCTAATAAATAATCTGTATTTGTGTTCCTTTAATATATGGCTTTATCCGAAAATAAATAGGTGTTTAGATGCAATTCCTCGGCAGTTTATAGTCCTTTAATACGAAGAATTTTATATCCAAATAGTTGAATTATTTGTTAAACAATCTGATTACAGAAATTACGTATTATCGCCAGAAAACATGATGTGCTGCATGAATAAAGAAATTATTCAATAAAAAAATTTACATAATTTAATAACAAATAATTAAATTAAAAGAATGTTTATATAATAACATGTTCTGCATCACCGCCAAGATATGGCACCATTAATGATGTAATTCAAATATTTTAGTGTCTGTTGGAGACTGAGACTTGTTTAACTGCAGTCCAGACAACTCCGATTTGCTTTTCAGTTCTATTCTTTAGGTGGTAACAGTGAATTGCTTGGCATACAAACCACTTATCTTTTGTCTAAGCCTACTTAGCCATTTAAGATATGAGTCAGTGTTCTTCATAGTTCGACGATATTTGGTTCCTATTGCGTTCTTGCTATGATGTAGTTTTACTCTTTATAATTATTATTTGATAAATTTGTAGCTTCTATAGTTTCCTTAGACAGGATTTGAATTCATTCTACCCTAACAATAAAACATGACGGAAGTTAGTATATCAATCAACTTTATTCAGGCAGTTACATTTAAGCTTACTTATTATGTTCAAACTTTTCAGTTTTCTCGAATATAAAATTATTTTTAAATTTTTTTCTATTTTTTGATGTTTTGAATTTATGAATACTTCACAACCAATAAAATGAAATTAAATTTATTTGAAGAATGTTAAAAAAGGAAATAACACATATAGCTTTGCATATATTTCTATTGTTCTATTAATATTCTTTGAATTAAATATACAAAAAAAAACATTTTCACAAATATTTTCTTTCAGAAAAGGTTTATAAACTTGACCTCTCATATTTTAGAAAAAAAAAATCTCTACAACAGAATTTTATTATTCACTTATTATATATTTTAAAAATTAAAAAGATCTGGAATATTTTAAATTAAAATTCATGTATTAATAATAAAACACTTCCTGTAAAATTATGTAAATAACTTCATAAAATTCTTCTAAAAATCTTGCTAATGCATATGCTTTGAAGAAACAAAAAATTCTATTTATTTGAACGAAATACTGAAAAACTTCTCTCAACGACAAACCTTTATTCTCATTATATTCATTAAGTCAAAGAAAAAATATCCAACTATTTCCGACTTTCGATGAACATCTGTTGAAAATAAATTACCAAATTTGCTTTCTTTTTTTGATTCTATCAGCGAAGCTATTACGCTCTTCAACCAAATCCGATAATATTCTAATTCAAATTATCTTTAAATAGAATGAATTCGAAGCATTAGGCAAAATAAAATTAGAGCAATGCGTCATCAAGCAAACAAAAAAAATGTCACTGTTCTGACTGATTTAATAATGAAAAAAATATATATTCCACGTACTTTACTATTTTGTTCGTTTCCCCTTTTTCCGATAAGAAAAATATTATCTCATTGTTTTAATTAAATCGGAAAGAGCAGGAAAAATGATATTATGTGTCCCCTTGTAGTAATTACATTCAAGTTTTTTTTAGAAATTTTATCATGTTTCTTTTTTGAATATCTAATGATTCATTTGCGAAACTCTGTAACTATTAAATGAGTTTACTTGAGTTTTTTCATGATAGTCAATATTCAATTTTCTGCGGAGTTTCTCTTATGCTTCGAGTCATTTTTAACTATTTCAAGAATCGATATTCTGTAATCTGATGATCTTTCTAGGAATGCGATTGTGTATAATGATTGAATTCTTGAAAACATTGAGTACACAAGACTTTATTAGTTTTGCCTTTTGGGTAAAGAATATAATTGTAAAAACAATGCTTAATTAGTTGTCTGGAAGCCTATACATATTTATTTTCTACGATGCAATATTTCCTTCTGTGGACATTTTGTAATAATTTCTAATCCTACATTATGAAATAAATTAAATATCTGAATTCGTGCATTTTGCAAATTGAAAACTATAAGTATTAAATTATCTCACTGTAAACATTGGAATAAGAAACATTAAATTAATTCATTTTAGTTATTGAAATTATAAACAAGAAATTATTTCATTCTAAATGTTGAAATAATAAATATTATACATTTGCATTATTTCATTGTAATCATAGAAAATAAAATTTCATTGTAATCATTGAAATTATAAACATTAAATTATTTCCATGTAAGCATCGAAATTGTAAATATTATATTATTTTTTATAAACACTGAAGTTATAAACATTAATTTATTTCGTCATAAACATTACATTATTTCATTGTAAGCATTAAAATTACAATCATTGTAATTTAAATAAATTTAGCATCTCTTTTTGAAGCTGTGCGATATATAATTTTACATGGAACTTATGATTATGAACTGAAATTAGAGAAGACTGACGAGGTGGCACCTTCCTCTTAAATTTGTAAGAAACACCTACGGTTGAATTTTCAAACTTGGGTGTCTTTTATGCGAATGGCACACTTAATAACTTGAAAATTATAAACAGTGAATTGAAAATGTCATGGGTTATTTTGAAATATAGTATATTATTCATATTTGAAATTATAAACATTGTATATTATGCAAAACTAATATCTAGATTTTTGACAGAACAGTATATAAATAACTCCATCAATGATTGCGTAGAAAACTGGATTTGTCTTCTTTTTTTTTATTATTAATGCTTTAATATCTGAAAGTCACTTTACTTAAAAAGGTAAAGAAAACATAAGTGATAAAAACATAAGCTGCAATATTCTTTATAACTTAATCTTTTTTTAACCTGCTTTTAATCTGCCTAACCTACTTAAATGCCTTTATAGATTTAAAAAATAGGTAATGTGATTTTTCTTCAATTCGAAAACTTTTCCTATTTAGAAATACGCGACTGTTTTTAATGGTATATAAATTAACTTATAGACTAAGAATAAATTTGAGGTTTTTTTTATTAAAGTGTTTCTAATACATTTATTTGAATGATTATGAACGATAATTGCACTGAGTTACAATTTTATATTTCTTAAAGATTAAATAACTCTATTTAAATTTTCAGAATTCTTAACTGTATAATGCTTAGTTTTAAAATGTTAAATAACATTGGTTAACTATTTTCATTTTATACATTTCTATCGCTTTTACTAGCAATCTCCAGATTGTCTTTCAACTCGAAAAAAAATGCACTTCAGATTTTAATCCCTTGATCATTTCTATTGTTTTTCACAAATAATAATTAAATCATAACTCTAAACAAAATACTGACTGAGTTTGGGAGAATAACTTGCAAGAAAATAATTTCAGAGGCATTGTGTGTAACTCTATGTTCGAAATCAAAATTAGCGAATCACTTCAAGTTTGTCATCGTTTTTCCTCCAGCATTGCGTTTTTGTATTACTGACATATACAAGATGGTTAATTAATTTAGAATTATGAAATTGAGACTTCTTGCATACAGCCGACCACCCCGCCACCAATGAACGTAGCAATATCGACAGGATATGAAAGTGACACTTGCCGCCTTTTCGATTTTAAGAAGGTGATGAAGAAAAGAAGATGCCAGGAGCAAAGGAAGAACAGAATGTGATTAATTTGCTCTTTAAGAATAATACCACCTTTCATGCGGAGCATATATTACATGTTATGCAGTGTTCCAACGACACAACAGCATCATAAAACTTAAGAAATTTAAAAGAGCAATACTTATCGTCTATGCAAGCAGATATGAAAGGCCATAATACACCAACAGATGAAATTTGAAGACGATTTTCATTACGGTATTCATGGATTATTTGAGTTCTGAGATCTGTATTGGAAGCAGGAAATCCATGGAGAGTTATACTTTTCCCAGTCAATAGAATAATGTTAATAAGTTAATGCTTTGTTGCCATTTCTTTTCGTTTGGTTCAAATTTCTGAAAACCATGAATATTAATATATCCCATAAGTTTCTTTCTTACTATTATATGAAATGAATACATGATATTTACAGTTTAAAATATTATTTATTCGGTTTTATAAGAACCCTTTTGCTCTGTTACATTCTTCTACCTCTCAGGTAGCCTCGTTAGACTTTCTTCCCAAAATTGTTCTGTTTTATAAGAGAAATAATCTTTAAAGTTGTCTTTTATTTCACTGTTGAATTTATCTATTTTTTTCAACGCAAAAAGAATTAATTAAGGAAATACAGAAGTAATAATCAGATGTAACGAGATCTGGAGGGTGCATGATGCGGTAAAGCGTCCTAATCAAACTGTAAAATCTTCTCTCTTATGACTAATACAATATGTGGTCTAGCGTCTCATGATGAAAAACAACACCTCATCAGTTCATTAATTATGGTCTTTTTTCCTATGATATATTTCAATTGATCCAAATGATGATGATATTTCGTAGAAATTATTTTTTCATCTTGAGGAAGAAATCCACAGAAAATTACACTTTCCAATCCCCATGTTTAACGCTGTGAATGAAAGTCTGAAAAGAGATTATGATATAAAAGAAACACTGTAAAAGATCTCTGGTAAGACTGAAACCGATGACTTGGTCAGATAATGGATAAGCCTGCATATTTGCATAAACAGAGCCTGGTAAGGTCATTTATAGCCGGATGAGAAGAAACTTTTGGGTCACACTAATACAGCAGTAGCCTCTTTCGAAATTTGCATAATGTAAATGAATATAGAGAGCTATCAATGTTTCCAATGTTGCATTTCAACTATTTCATGGTTACTAAATACAATTGTTGCTGTAAGTGCCGAATATATATTATAATCACCACAATGAGATTTAATGCTGCTAATTTCTTTTCACTTATTTCCATATATAACAAAGCTACTCTTTCCAGTCTCAAAAATAGAACATTGCGATAGCTGATAATGCAATTACTCTTCGAAGAAAAATACATTTGTATATAATTTATCTTCGTTTGCACAAGTCAAAAACAATAATAAAAATTATTATTTTTAATCCACTTCGTCATTCTGAATACTGAATGACAACATCGGATTAAAAAGCCAGACTACAGAATTCCAACTTTTTAACTTAAGCCCTTTCCGCAAAAAAGAAAGCAAATAAATGCGGATTGATTTGAGAAATGACGCAGGGGTATTTTTGTTCTGACATGTTTGCTGAGGGCGCGCTGTCGAGGTGGAGTCAATGCTTTGTACTCGGATCTCGAGTTGAAAAGTGTTTTGACAGGTCAACACAGAAGACGACAAATGGAAAGAACTGTCAAATATGTAGCAATCATATACTCTGCCCTCTGGAGAGAGAGATTTATGAGGGGCTGGATGCTTGATAGTTTACGAGGACGAAATTTTTCTGACGGCTAAGGATTTAAAGATACGCTAGATTTGAGCGGTGTTGCTTTGACTTCTTGAGATAGGAATTCTTTCTTTGAGATATTTTTCCCTCTTTTTTGTATAGGAAGCCTATGTTTTGTAGTTAGTGTACTATGATATTTTGTAAAATGCATGCGTTGAAGTGCGGATTTTATGTTTCAATTTAAAGATGATGATTATTTCCATTTAAAATTCTGGAGAATGATTCAACTATAAATCAAAGTTATGATTTTTAAACTTGTAATATTTATTGCTTGGTTCTAGAAATAAATAAAAGTAATTGAAATACAACATTTTTATCTTAAACAATGACTATGTTAGTTAGTAAATTCGTAGAATTAACCCTTTTTGTATCCCTTAACCTTAAAGCGACGATATGTTGCTAAAAACCACAGAAGGAAAGAATAATTTAAACTTAATCTGCCTTCTTTCATTAGAAATGAGGGCATATTTTCCCAAAAAAATCTTCAAATTATTATTGCCTGGCTAAGAAGTTATTCATCTGTCTTACCTTAAAAATAATTAGTATGTTCAAGGTTGTACAAGGACACATGGACAAATATTTTTTGAAAAAAAAAGGTATAGTTTCCTCATTTCAAAATTTAATAACGTAATTTAATTCAGGAGAATTGTTTTCCGTTGGATTAAAGCATTAATTAATCAAGTAAATAAATTTTTCTAGATTTGAATGGAAAAACATAAAATATTCGTAATATTTCAGCCCTTTTTACAAATGAATATGATACCGTCACTTTCCGAATATTATTTCAAAAGTTTCAAGCCCGTAATGAAACGTGTTTTAATGTGATTTTCAAAACACATTGGCGTCAACTTGCTCATTCTCTTTTTTTCTTCTTCATCGACGATACATTGAAATAACACAAAAATGCAATGACTTAAATAAATCAAATTTGGTATACTATTTTGCAATTACATTTCTAATTTTGTGTCAACGGTTGAGAAAAATGCATTTAAATACAAATTTCCTTTAATAGAGATTTTGCGAGAAATGTTTTGGGAAAGTGATATAGTTTGTTTGCTTTCCTTTATGCGAATGATGAAAATACTATAATTGTCAAAAAAATTATGGTTTGAGAATAGTGGGGGCTGTAGATTTTTATCAAAATTTATCTAACAAATACATTAATAAGACACAATAGAAATATATGATGACTTTCTACAAACTGGGACAATTTCTAAAACAAAATATTATTATTGTGGTCATTTGATATTTGGTTTAAATACCCATGCACAATAATCTGCAAATTTAATTTTTAATTTGTAAATGCATTAGACATAAACTAGAGTTAATTTACTAGAATTGATCGATTATTATGAAATAAAATAAAATTTTAGAAAATTTTAATCTAACTTGTGAAATAAAATGGAAAAAAGAAAAAAAAAATCACACTCGCATTTCACAGTAAAAATTAAGCTTTAATTATTTGAAGTTGACAATTCAATATAAATCTGTGTATAAAATAATTTGTCATAAAATAACTGCTATAGAATAATAATAATAAGGTATCAAATTTTGGATAATGGGAAATTAATTCCATTAAAAATAAGTGAATATACATAGAAATTTAGCCATTAATATTCTTCTTTACTTTAGTGATATATATAGCTCGCTTTACCATATCTTGTTTAAATTTATAAAATACTAACGAACCTAAATTTAAAAGCAACTTCCAAAAAGAAAAAAAAGAAAAGAGAGAATTTTGAAAATTAAAATATATAGAAAATTTCACTCTATAAATAATCGATGACTATTTTTCAAATACCTTTTACACCGTCTAGGCCATCTGTGTTATTCTTTCTAACAGATAACTAAATTCCCCTACTTGACCGAAAAGGAAACATAAACCCACATCTGTGATGATGTAATTATCGGCGAAACAGTCGCCTCATGGCCTCGATTGCATCTGGTTAGAAACTCCTCGAACCACTAGATAAGGCCTCCTCTTAATTACTTAGACAGAAATAACAATTTTTCTCGACTTAATAATTATGTCATTTATTCAGCCATTAACGAACATTAAAATCTTGAATATTTGAAAATATTAACTGAAACTTAGTAAGACTTAGTGACGATTTTTCGAGAGGGATTTTCTTTTATCTTAGTGTTTTTAATGATGTGAATATATGAAAAGAAATGTACATTTTAATACTTTCAACACTAAAGACGCGATAGCTCGTCTTTCAGATACTTACCGTAACATGTTTTTGTTTGCTCAAATTTGTCTCTTTTACCAATTTAGATAGGATGAACTTTTTAATACGAGATATGTCCCACCCACCCCCCCCCCCAAAATTACAAGCAGTAATTTTTGGAAAGTAGGAATTATAGACAGAAATATTGTTACCCAAAATGGAGACAGATCAGACTAGTTGCCTTAGATCAGTCGTTCGAGAGGATAGTTTTAATACTTAGACCTGAAACAGCGACAGTAATGGCAAGAATTCTAGAGAAGTGGTCTTCCACAGAGGTGAGAGCCGTGATGTGATTTCTATGGGCAAAGGATATCTTCCCATCAGACATTCACATTCAAATCGTTGAAATCTACGGAATATGTGAAGAAATGAGTAGAAAACAGTTTACGAATTAATGCCTTTCTTTTAAAGCGGGTAGAGAGATTGCTGGAAACGTGTTAGTGGGATGTTTGGAACCACTTCCAATACAACCCGGATTGGGTTCCCAATGAGTACTTTTTCCCAGCATTCAAGAAACATTTATCAGGAATAAGATTGATATCAGACGGTGATGTTCAAAAAAGCACAGAGCACAGGCTCAATAGCTATGCACCTGATTATTACCAAGACGTGTTAAACAAATTGTCCCAGCTTTATGATAAAAGCATCAAAATGTTTGGTGATTGTGTAGAGTAGAATTTGTATCTTAATTACCTTTTGCATCCTGGTTCTACTTTTAATAAGACATTTTTCTTTTGCCTTATATTTTTTTATCATCCTTCGCATATATCTGAAGAATATCTTTACTTTTTTCAAACCGACATAAAGACAAATTTTAATCCAGAGACAACTAATTGGAAGTATCTGACAAATGAAATATCTCGCTGGTAGCGTTGAAAGTATTAAAATATTCCGTCGTAATTTTTGATTTATGCAGCAAAGGAAACTATGCAGTTCGATGTGTTATGTAGTTTAATTTTAGGCTGTATAAGAATATTCATTCATTAGAATCCGATTCATAAGTAAAATTAGAATGAATAGTATTTTGTAGAATATTATTTAAAAATTTTAGTTTCAAAAAAAGTGTTGGGATGTCCAATGTTTCAGATATTTCTTTATAGTCCAACGTATTTAGATCATTCTATTGAAACTAAGTATACACAATTGACATTTTAATCTCTAACTAAAGATATTGGATGTAACTTTGTTTATTTTCTGGGTTTTTTTGTTTTATTGGCTACAAATCTATTCTTTGCTAAACTGCATTATATATTTAACTGGGAAAATAGGAGAACCAAAAAAAAAAAAAAACTGGCCGTATTTACATTTATTACAAACATTTTTAAAAATTAAATAAAATTCTCAAGTAAAAATACTTTTATGAAATTTCTCCTATATATTATACAAATAAACTTTTTACAAAAATATATTTTATAAATTAAAAATTCCGTTATCATTAAAAATTGAAATATTTTGTAGTTTAAATTTTTTCTCGGAATGCATACCGCTTGTAAAAATAAAGAAGCATAAAGTCATGTTTCTTCCTATTCTTCTTTATTTTTCAATCAAATAGATCTGGTTTTAGGACATGCCTTGGAAAATATTTGCTATACCGCAGTCAGTTTCAGGGCGATAATCGATGAATTATTTCCTACACGACAAGTTTCAAAAAACTATCTTTTGTTTCGTTTTCTATGTTCCAGCAGTTGGAAAAAGTAAAACGCATGATTTTTCAATAATCATAATAAGTACTTCATTGCTAAACCCAGCACCTTTTTAGTTCATTTCATAAATATGCCAAATATAAATGTCAATAGAAGATGGAACAATCAGCAGTTGGCTATGTAAAACTATTCTTGTCATATTTTTTTTTTTTATATATTCAGGAGGTCCATTTTTTTGTTGATTCTTTCTATCTTAAAAATCAGATAATTCAGAATAAGTCAACTTTCTTCCATAAAAATGGTCTTCTGAAGAGTTATTTTATTCTTTTCATTGAACGAAAATAATGAGGATCACAATGTCTGTTGCTATATGTTTCAGTATCATTATCTAGGCTTGAATAATGTTAGAACTTTAATAGGAGAGTATGATACGCTAGAAATCCTCGAAACAATTATTGAAGTTTAATAAAGTAAATGTTGAAAAGTTGAATTTGTTTACATTTCCATTTCCATTCAAAATTATAATAATGGTGATGGAGAAACCATTCTCAATGGCTTGTTGTAGAGTCGAGAATAGTGGAGAGTTAATTGTAATCTAGTGTTTAGCTGTATACGAATTTATAAGTCACTTTTTTTATTTCAAGACATTAAATTTGTTTAAAATCAGGAAACTCGATAACGGAGAATTTAATTATCGAGCGACATTTTTAGAGGATAGGCAAAATATAATACAGGTACATGAACCTACACGCGAATCAAACTATATAGAGCTTACAATGTCGCTTTAAATTTTCTAGAAAGCACGACTCAGCATAATTAAACATCTTAAGAAATTAATGAATTTGCAACTTCTCTACGTGTGTAAAGTCATCGTTCAGCTAGTGAAGTGGAACGCATATATTATAGCACCTTTCCTTAACTTTTGTGTAAGAATAAAGCGTCATCCTTATTTAGGAAAGTGAGATATTTTGAATTTTCCCTGATCTCAAATGATACCTAAAAGGAGTTTATTTTTATCCTTTAAGTGTTGATGTTTTGGTCGTCTTTAGAAACTTAAATTTTGTCTATTAAAAATAGTGAAGTTTATGGTAAAGTTTATGTAGTGAAATTTAATAAAATTTTCCTGTACAAAATTATTTAATTCATCAAACCAGTTTAAAATATGTATTTTTTCAAAACAAGTAATTTTTTTACAAAAATGGTTAATATGATAAAAACTGAAAGTTTTTAAAATTTTCTCAGACACGTGTTTTCTTTTCGAAATGTCGGATACATTATAATTAAATTATTTACATTTCATTCTTATGAAATGTTATACTATAATTCTTATAATTACAATACATCGATTGAAACTGGTTTTTATTTTTTTCAATGAAGTAATTTATTTTAAGCCAGTACTAACTTTTGTCTTCCGTAATAAATATACTGTTCAAAATAGAGATTTATGGGGGCCTGAATGAAATTTGAATTATAGGTCCAATGCTCTTCTTGATCCAGGAAGCCATAAGAAGACAAATTTGGAGTCTTTGATGACGCAAATTGAAGGTCGTAGAAAATGCAAGAATTATTTCCCCTTTTTTTTAAACTAGCAGAAAACGGATATTCCACAGCAACCATTACACCACTTTAAAAACCCTTCATGAATATTGTCTTAAAATAATTTCTAAAAATGCAGTTCTTTTTGTGTACCTCTGATATGTTCTTTGTTATTATTGGTTGATGTTTTCATGTGAATTATAACATTGTTTACTAATATAAATGTTGAAACTTACGCTCCTACATCTAGTGTACGGTTTACGATTTCCATGGCACTATTTTAAAAGACTGTTTATGATAGGAAATATTATGCCTAGTGTCTTTAAGGTTTTCAAGAAACAAGATATTTAATATTTTTAATTTAGAAATATTCTAATATACATTGAAATAAAAATGATTTTACTGAGTATATTGAGCATTTACTCATTTATAATACTGAATTTGTACTACTTTAGTGCAGATTTTTTTTCTGACCATGTAAAATCAATGTTGTATCCCAAGAGAGATGCGATTGTCTGTAATACAAATGTTTTAAGAAAGAAGCATTTCAAACATTGACATTGAAAACAATATATTCTTTTTTTGTATGTTTTTAATATATAATATTCACTGGGAACATATATAATATTCACTGGAAAACTTTCTCTTATTCTTGGTTTAAATTTCAACAACTGTGACCACCTCGAGAACATTCTAGTTTCTTTCAAGTATAATATGAAAATTCACAATTCTAAGAACAATAAAAATCTGACTAATGCATTAGTATATAATTCACAATAAAAAACACTTTATAATCGAGCAAATATATAATTGATTTAAGTTTGATTTATTAAGCTATTACTTTGAAGGAAAAGCAAGTTCCTTTATTTACCTGAGTGATGTATTTCTTCTTGAAAGATTTGCAAACATGAATATTTGTTTAGAGTAAATTGCGTAATGTTTGATATATGACGTTATCTCAAGAGTACTCAGATGAAATGAATTTGGAAAGAACTTATGCTGAGTTAAGTAGTTAAATGCAAGCTAGGTTAATACTCCTAAGAAATAAAAACGAATAAAAGTTATTAATTCTATCAATTTTAATATTGATCATGATGCAAAAAGTAACATTTTAGAGTTATAATTAATGAAAGTTCTGAGTATCCATAGAGTATAAACAGTTTCCCGTGATAAAATATTCTTGAGGATATGAAACAGGTAAATTTAAAAAAAAATGTTTACTGTCAATATTTCAATTTGATTTCTTTTTTATAAATAAATAAAACTTTTTTTGGCAAATTTTTGAATTTATCTTACAAATGCAAGAATAAATTTACTCGAAAATAGTTTATTCTTTTTTAACGCAAATTTAATATTTTAAAGAAAGATCACAAAAGTTTGTTCCAGAAAAATAATACTAAAACTATTAAATTATAATTGTAAATAAAAAACCTATTGAAAATTCCTGATTGCAGGAATTTGCATGGCAAATTTATAAAAGTATTGGAGCTAGAAAAGATATTATAGAAAGTTTGGGAGATGAATTCCAAAATAAAAAAATTGCAACAAATAAGTTTGCTGCTCGATTCTTCAGAAACAAACAGATTATAAGAGATTAAATAAAATATTATGTTGTTAATAATTACCATTAATGCATTTTTCTTCATCATATTTTAAATATAGAAATAAAAAAATATTTTAATTGTTGAAAAATTTGAAATTGGATCTTTGACAAATCCTCATGTTTCTAACCTCCCTGAATTTATAAAAACGATGTTTTCCATTAAATTTTCTATCCTAGAAAACTAAACCTCAAAAACGCTTCGAGCCAGGCAAAGGAATTTTAGTATATGATCCCCACTCCATATTTAAGGACTTCTATCCAATTTTGAAAGAAATCAGAAAAAGTATCCGTATGATCATTAATTAAAATGATAATTATATACTGAAAAAAACTAATTCTATAAAATTGAACACAAATTTAACACCTGAAATATAGCTATATTGTAAATTTGAAATTATATTCTTCATGGGTTTCACGACCCATCAGTCTGTAATTTCACGTGCATACATGTGCAATAATTCAGAAACGCACTGACTTAAATTTATGAGGTTTGGTATGTGATACTGTGACTAGAATTGTAATTATGTGGGAAATTTTGGTTTTGATCAATCGCAAAAATTATACCAAGAAGGTAGATATGGTTGTTTGGTATTCACCACAACTCTCAACTATTAGTTACCAGAAAAACTGTTAAATATATCACTCTGGTTACCTTTTTCTTAGGCATTTTATGTCAATGGCGTTAATTAATAAGACACAGTCAGAAACCATGCGACAACGTTTCAAAAAAACCATTCCACCTGGTTAATGTTTTGATATAACATTGCAATAGCATATTTTATTCTCTTTTAAAAAAATCTTCTTTCCATGCCTTACACACCATAAATATAAAATTTTATTTTATCCACCTCATTAATTTTAGTTGCAGATACTTCGAAGCAGGGAATTTTATTTTATAGCTTCTTTGTGTTTATTTGATTCTGAGTCTATTGGGACAATTGTATAATTTTTTCTTTTATTGATACATTATTTTAATAGCATTGCTCCAATAAAATTGTTTTAATCAAGATATTCACTCTGAAAAGAAATATTTACATTACTCTTATCTCTGAAATGTTTCTACTTTACTATACAATGATTTCACGTCCCTTAGGTGCAATTCTAATGAATATGTAAGACCATGTTCTTTTTCAGAAAACTATTTTTTATAAGTCAGTGAGCATCTAATATGCTTTCAATTTTATTATTATTGTTTTCTTATTACATAAAGAAAAGCGCATATCGCAATATTAATTATACTTCTTCATCAGTCGATTATTATTTGGCTTACGCTTTTAGTAATATAAATTGTTAATGCTGTCTCGTGTTACAAAAGGTATTTTTAGCAAGATGAAGGAAGATAATGGAAATGAGGAGTATTTTGTTAATTCTGAAGGGAGTTATCCCAAAACAACAAATCATTAAATCCTATGATTTCATTTAATTCTTATCGCTACTCTTACGGTTTGCCTTTTAGAAAGTTGGTGCAAATATAAAATATCCATATATTAAATTTCTGTGAATAATTAAGCTAATTCTGACAATATATCTTTTCCAATCTCAAATTAATAAATCTTATACTTAGTTTTCCTTTTAAGGGTTTAAAAACTGTTTTGTATAATATTCATGTGATGCTTAAGCTGTGTTTTAAAAGATTATTGCTCCTGATATCTAGTAATTTAGTTATCAAACATATAACATATAAAAAATTTATTTATCACATAAAACTAATATTTCAATGACACATACAAAATCAATTGATCTTGTTTCTTTAATTTTAATATATACATAGTAATTTGAAATTAAACATCGCTAAAATCTATAACAAATAACAGACTAAATGAGTCAGTTTTCATAATTCCTAACTCTAACTATCATCTTTTATATTCTTTTATTACACTATGAACTGAATCATTAAGTAAAAATATGGTTTATATTTTTAGCAGGGTTTTAATATTTTGCATTTGTCCAACACTTTAGTTTTTCGCCTGGTTTGCATTTTCTTTTGTATTTAAATAGATCAATATTTAAAAGAAGGGCAACTTATTTCCCTGTTTATGTTAGTTACTTTTAGATGTTTTGATTTAATAGTGTTGATTGTTATGAAAAACGATGAAATTACTAGTTTTTGGCTTAGAATGCTGGTAATTCTGTTTTATCCAAGTCTGTATCATTGCAATTCTATATTTATTTAAAGTCTGATAATATAAAAAAAAATCTTTCAATATTTAGCGTTATTATTTATTTATTCTTGGGAATTAATGCAATTAAAATAAATCATTGTAAAGTGAAAGACGTCTCCTGAATTTTTATTCTATAAATCATTTCATTAAATTAAATTCTATCTTATTTGTAATTACATATTATTAATTTAAATAGAGTTAAAACCCATAATTTTTATTTCAATATTTATAAAAAAATGTGTCATTTTTATTATTATTTAAAATTATTTCAAAAACCTAATTTAATTATTTATTTATACAGATATATTTTAGATATATCCGTAGATGCTATATTAAATATATTCAATAATAATTTGTATAATATTCCTTCTTTCGCTTTATTACATGTAAATTTTCTCTATTTATAATATTTATGTTGCATATTTAAAGAAATATGCAACATAAAAATAGTAGTATTTTCCTATAAAGACTTTTCAATACATTTTTTTTTCATTCCAAAAACTCAAATTAAGGGCAATTATATGTTTCCTAAATAATATCTTTTCATTTTTTGTAAAGAATAGAATTTTATTTGATAAATTAAATATTTATTTGTGGAAATGTTTTTTTAAAGATTTCTTCGTAGATATTATATTAAATATATAATCGATAATTATTAGAATATTTTTTCGCTTTCTCTTATTGTTATTCGTAGAATTTCTCCATTAATAATGATATTTTCAATAAACCTACAACATAAATATTGTTTTCCTTTCCTATAAAGACTATTCAAATAAGTGTTTTTCACATTCCTAACATTTAAATGAATAATTATATGTTTCCTAAATGTATCATTTTTTATAAAGAACGGAATTTAATTTGATAATTTATTTTTTATTGATATGAATGCTTTTTTATATATTTTCGTAGATACCATATTTAATAAATATTTTATAATGATCGAAAAGGTCCTATTTTTCTTCTTTGTTATTCAGGGAATTTGTTCGTTAATAATGGCATTTTCAAGACTTTCAACGTAAATTGCATTTTTTTCCTGTAATATTTCCATCAAATGATTTTCTTATTTCTAAATTTTAATTTAAGTGTAATTATCTGTTTCTTATATAATTCTTCTTATGTTCTTATGAAATTCTTCTAATATGTTTCCTTTCATTTTTGCCTTTTTTGTAAGAAAAAAAACTTTATCCAACAGTTTCATATATCTAAGATCTAGGTTTTTCCTAGATAGTAGTCTTTTCCTAGATTCTTCTCTGTACATATATGAAATACGTTTCTATCACAGCTCGAGCCTTCTTCCTCTATCCTTTCCTTTCATAATCTTCCTTTACCAGAATTCAAAGACGAATCTGAAGTGTGTACACTCATGTCACGACATCGTCGAAAGATCTCGAACATCAGCAGGATTAGGAACGGGGGAACAAAAATCGAAACAAAACTGTGAGTTCCAGTATTCCATTAGCAATCCAGAGAGAGAAACGGAACTCGCACACGATCTGTTTCATCAGCAGAACGCGTGACGTGGAGATCACTCGCCTTTCCCTCCCCTCATTGATCCCTTTTTCCCTCCTCCCCTTTCTAAAATTGCTGATAAATGTATTTGCTTTGTGAAGGTCCCTACTTTTCTAGCTCTTGATTCTAGAGATGTTATTTGGTTAGCGATTTATTTTTGTTAAGCGGCTTTCTTCGAGACCGCCTTATGAAAATGCAGATCGCTGGCTGCTTGAAAAGCAATGGGAAAAGATAATCCTGTTTTGTTACTTGCTTCTTGTTGGTGTTGGGGATTTCGCTAAGTGCCAGCACAGGGTATTTTAATGGCTAATATGGGAATGCAGTGAAGAGTATCCTGTGTGTTTTCTTTTGTCGGCTTGGAAGTTGGGTTTGTATGCTGTGTGTTTTCTTTTGTCAGCTTGGAAGTTTGGGTTTGTAAGCTTTGAAATATATGGTTTCATGTAAGTTTAATCTGGGAGACAGATTTGCTGACCTTACAAAGGCAAGAAATATATAATTCTCATAAAGTAATGAAAAATTGAATGAACCTTTTGCTGCTACTTCATAATTTGAGTAAATGATTTAAATGATGACTCTATTGGACTCATTATAGGAAAATAACTCGATTAACTGGATAAAAATCGGCAATCCCAGAAGAATTTTCAATAAGAGACAATTTAAAAAATGCATTTTAAATCTTATATGCATAATTTTTTCATTGAAATTATAAAATCGTCCATTCTGCACACATTTCCATATTTTCAGCAAAGAAATTTTGAAAAGTTTGTAATTATAATACATATTAAACATATATTTTGTCTAATCAATCCCTTTTACAGTAAAATTTGAAAGATAAATATTTTATTTTTCATGAAGTTAAAGAATTTCTTTTCCTTAGCTTTATATAAAATCCAGTTCTTCTTGTATTTAAAATATGATAACATTATCTCTTATATAATAGTTGTAATAAATATCATTCTATATTTAATACATAAAATCTATTTTTTTAAATATTTTTATATGAACATGGGCACGTTCCTAATCAATTATTTTCTTTTGAAAAATTGAAAAAATTAAAAAGAAACGTTTAGAAGAATTAATGGACATTTTGAAAAAAATTGTCTAAATTATACAGCATTTAAAATTGCTTTTCTTATATATTTTATTCCGATATGCCTTCTACTGGATTCATCAAAAATATATCCAATGAATAATTGACACCTACCAAAAGGATATGCATATATTTATTAAAATATAATTAAAAGAAGTGTAATAATCTAGGTTTTTAGCTCGAACTGAAACTATAAGTAAAGAATAATGTCCCATTAGATTATTTTATTTAGGAAAAAATTATTAAAGTCGAATAAACTATTGATGAATGCAAACTGATACTTTTCTTATTCGAAATAGTTATATATTTATTGCTATACTGAAAATTACTTGAACTTAAGCATATTTAATTGATTAATTAGTGCCATCAAATACATTATGAAATGGTGTTTTGTGAAACAGTTTCTCTGCTATCATCAATGCATACAGAAAAAACTCGAGTTAACAATTGAGTTTTTAAATGTAATATTGATGTGAACAAAATGCAGGATGCTTTTGTCATTGTAGTTTATGAGTAAATAAGATTATGGCAATACCTGTTTAATGGGAAATAATATAATATTAAAAGATACCATAGTTTACATCCTTTACAGATCATGCAATCTGTCTGGATATCTACTCAAACATGAATCGATGTTTCAGTAAGCTGCACGAAAGGAATTTTTGATTTTGTGCTCTTCACGCTTAGTCGCTTGTCATTTCTTATAAATGTTCATTTATTTGGATAAATAATTATAAAAAGAATGGTTAAATGTCATTATTTATGTATTACAAAATATAGCATCTTATTTTTTTCATTTTAGCCAATCAAATTAATTTCCTTGAGCTTTAAATATAATTAATTAATTTCTCTCAAAGTTTTCTTTTCACCTTTATAAATTAAACAAACTCTAGTTAAGGTTGGACTTTCCAAGCTTACCCTAGAAATGTCAATATTTTAAAAAGTTTAATTTTTCAAATTAACCCAGCAATTTATACTTAACATAATTTTACCCAATTTGAAAAATGTCCGTCGCACGTCTTCTTACTCTTAAAAATAACATAGTAAAATGACATTTGCAAGAAATTAAAGCAAGCACTTAAAATTTAGTTGATTAGAAGGACTTTGAGAAGATAGTATTTTTAGCTGGGTCATAACAAAGAATTTCATAAGGTGGGACAATTAATAAGTTTCTGATCGAAATTAAAAGAAAAAAAAACAGATTAGAGAAAAGGGGAATTATCTCTACGGTGTTTCTTTAATCATCAAGAATGACAGCTCGAGACAGTAAAAGAAAATGGGATTTTCCTTCAATTCCTTTAAGTGATAGATTGGAATATTAATATGACTGCTCTGCTGCATTTAGCAACTTCTACATTCAATACAACATTCTACATTCAATTTGTATTTTAGAGGGGTGTGAATGAAGAAATTTCTTAGCTTACTTAAAATTAAAACTAAAATCCTGTATGATAAATATTTCACTTATATAATAACGATATTTACTTTTTTCCTTTAGGTAATTTAATATGGTTTTTAATGTTCTTAATATATAGATTAAATCTAATTTTTTCATTGAAGATGTGATTAAATAATTTAGATACCTTCAAATTGCTTAATTTTTAGAAAAGAAAATTAGTTATTTATTGGATTGAAATTATAAATTTATGCTCATTTTGAAAACCATGAAAAATACTGTCATCAGTGATATTTTAATTGAAGATTTTCATAATTTTAGAAATGAAAGCAAATAAATAAATCAATACCAATAATCATTACTCAAAAAGATAAAACATATTTAAAAATGTATTTCTAATGAAGCGATTCTAAGCAGATATAAATAATGTATGTAGGTGAATAGAGGAAAGGTTAAATTTCATTTTATGTATTCAACAGTAACTCAATTTTCAATGTGATAAATACACAATAGGAAATTTATTTCTTACTACATAGGTAATAACAAGTCCCTGGTTACTGAACTCACTGCTGTAGCAATTATATTTCAGTTTTTATGAAGTGAAATAGATGACCCACTTTTTTATGCACTCCCATAGAAAACCATTGCTTTAGCAATTAGATTTTATGTATCATGAAGAATGGTAGCTTTTTGTGGTATACAGGCTGATCCAAAAGTGATTACGAACTTTAAAAATCAATTATTCGAAAACGAATAAGTATAAAAAGATGGGGTCTGCACAAAACGGATGGAAAAGAAGCCAGATGTTGCGTAACAACGAAAACACAACAGTTCTGAATTCGACCTTCTGTTGGTCACCAAAAACAAAAGATGAATTTACAAATGAAAAAATATTGACATTTTTTTAGATTGATATTTTATTTCACTAAATATGGATTACCAAATGAAAAACTGTTCACAACTTTCAAGTCAACTGAATACAACTTATTATTTAAATATTTAATGTGCTGTCCATCATTCAGAAGTACAGATGTAGAAAAGTCACCACTCCGTTTGCATAATTAAAAAGCAATTTTTGCATTATGGTAGACGGACTTTGGCGAATGTCATCAATACTGCTAGTGTTGCATGTTGCTCGCAGTACACTTTCGTCTTCAAGAATATCCATAGCCAAAAGTCATAGAGTGTCAGATCGGGATATATTAAGGGACATCCATGATTAAAGTATCGACTGATAATGCGATCCTTCTCAAATGTTGAAAGAAGTGGGCAATTCAAAAGCAGAGTAATAGGTGGCGGTGCTCCACCTTGCAAAATTATGACTGTTTGGATTGCATGTTGCAGTTCAGGAACAATGTTGTTCTGTAATTCTGCTGCATATCACAGATTAATGATGGAAAGTTTTTTTTTTCTGTGCGACTGCCTCGAAAAAAGGGGATCATTTATGAAACCAGCTATGAATCCGAACCAGACTGTCACTTTAGTCTGTTGCAAGGGTTCTTCAACAAATGCATGTGGATTTTCTGTGGTTCACACTCGTCAATTGTTGAATTTGACAAAGCTAGAGAGTGTGAAATGCGCTTCATTTGTCCAAAGTACACTGTGAAGCCAATCGTGCAGCTATTTAACTTATTGAATACCAAACTCATAAAATGGGAGCAAAAGTTGAAGTCAGGAGGGTTCAGTTCTTGGTTATGTTGCAACTTGCAAGGATCCCGTTTCACCGCAAGGATACCGCAATGCTTTCCAGACAATTCCTTACGATACTTTTGTCTGTAATGAAACTTCTCGAGCACTGCACTCACCATATGCATAAACCGCCGACATGGGTGTATGTTTGCCTGTCGTGGCAACATCAGCGGCTGCTGAGAGACGTCCACTTCTTGGAAGAACCTATGTGTTGATATCTTAATAATCCAGTAATATTTAATAGACAAACTCGTACGCTTTTGCCGAATTGTTACTAGACTTCAAACCCATAGATCCCTGGTTCAACTGGTTCAATCCATCACTACAAAATTGGTCACCTCTGACTATGAGCGTTCAAGCTGCTGTCGTGGCGCCTCCTACCCGCAGCAAACACAACCAACACAAAGTCATCAGACTCACTTGACGCAGCAGCAACTCTCCTCGCTCACCATAACGCTCGGCGGTATCAAAACGCTCTTTTCGCTCGCCATAACACTTTGTGCTGTAAAAATCATTCGTGTCTACGGGACTCACTGGTGGGGGAGTATTGTGGTAACATCTTAATAAGCCAGTAACAGCCAATAGACATGGGCGTATGCTTCTGCCTACGCTTCTGGTTAAGTTACTCTACTTCAAACCCAAAGATCGCAGGTTCGATCTGTCACTACACTTGTAGCTGCAAATGTCTTCAGCATGTTGTTCAATGCAGAAGACGTTATTGGTCCTTTGTTACATAATGTACCCTTCATGTAGTGATACGCTTGAAATGATGCAGTGGCGCTTTCCGAATTCTTATAATAATTTTTTTAACTGTGGACATCATTTCAATGCATATAATCTTCGACTACCATTACCTGTTGTAGTTGTTCCTTTTCATAACGTTTGTGGCTTTGCATAATCTTACATCAGAAATCCAACAGCGCCATCTGTTGGTCGCCAACAAAACTACTTTTGTTTCGTAGCCACACAAAACTCAGCTTTTTTCCATCAGTTTAGTGCAAATCACATTTTTTAAAATCTTTTTTGGCTTTCATTAATACATTGTCTTGGTCGTCTTGACTTTTGGATCACCCGGTAAATATGTTGTATTTTAAGAACACCCACAGAATTTTTTTTTTACCACTAGAGTTTCGATCTTATATATAATGGAATGTAATAGACGTAAGTAGTATACAAGCAATTTTTATATACCCCCATAGAAATTCACTGTTATAGCAATTCGATATCCCATGTCATGTAGAATAATAGACGTATAATGTGCATACTTACTTTTCATAATCCCCACCAAGTCAAAAAATTTACTGCTATAGCAATTCGATCCCGCATATCGTAAAAAAGTAGTTGATTTATATGGCACTTCCATATTTCTTTTTATGTCTTCACACAGAAAGTCAGCTCTATAACAATTAGATTTCACACATCATCAAGTGTAGCCGATATTTATGGAGCATCCCCTCTTAATTGTGTGTATCCCCAAAAAAACTAACTGCTGTAGCAATCCGATCTCATAAATCATGAAGAATACCAGACGTATGGTATATGCACATTTTTAGATGTATCTTTACATAAAAGGCTACGTTGCCTAGGCTATATATGAAAACAGTTCAAATATGCTAACTTTTTTTATTAAGCTATACCAACGCCTCATTGATAACCAAAGTGTCCCATTTTCAAATGCAACCATCTTGCGAATTCCTTATATTAACTGTCAATGCGTTTATGATGAGGCAGAATTTTTTACATTTATAATGGAAAAGAAACTGCATTTGCTCTTTGCGTACTGCTCCAGTTTTTCTTAAAGAAAGGACACAGGAATCGTGCGATTTTTCTGGGATCATTCGAACCCCTGAAGATTCGCCTATCCAATCTTGTATTGCATGTATTTACATTTATAAGAAATTTATATTTTGAATCTATTTCTTATTTTATAAATGACGCCGCATAAGATTTAAATCCATTTAAGGTAGTTGTAAAAGAATCAAAGCTTTATTAATTCGAATGGCATTATGAAGTTTCATTTGTGATATTGAAAAGAAATCCCTATGGACATAAGTTTTTTAAGAAAACCTGTGCATTTCACTAAGCACATAAGTATGGATATTAATCTGTAAATCTAATATAATGTTTGCCCAATTCTGAAAAGGTCTGTCATTTTGGCTTATCAAATTTATTGTCACTATAAGACGTGTTAAATTCGAAAGATTAATTAAAATTTATAGTAATTAAATATTCAGTTTTTAGGTCAAAAAGTTCTTGGTGCTTTATAACTCTGTCATCTGAAAATATTATCTGATGTTCAGAGTGATAAATAAGTAAGAGGAGATGCTCAGGGACCGGTAGTGTGTTAGGTACTGGACGAAATATAACAAAATTTTGTCACCATACACATTAAAGTATGCGGTGTCGATTTATCAAAAAATCGTACCAAAAAACGCCAATAATGGAAATCCTGACGCTGCAAAAGCATAATGCGATAAAAAAGAAATCATATCTTCCAATGAAACAGTAAATAGCAGCACACCAAATACCAATGCAAACCGTTTATTATAGAAATTTGCAAATTTGGCTGCAAGTGATCACGAACTTGATATTCGAATAACTGCATGCGGTACAAAAGGTTATCGAGATTAATTTGCAGCTTATCGGTATTTATTCGTCTAACATGAAAAGTTATTTGATCTTTTAAAGCAGGGGTGTCAGCAAATTATCAGGTCATTGATACACAACGCCTTTCAAGGGAACCTGAATCGCCTCACAACCAGAAATTGCCAAAATTCAGATCAGTGCTGTTAGTTAATGCGTTTTATCTTATATGGATAAAATTTCAGAATCGTGAGTAATGTCTTCTGTATTATCAAAAAAGAAGTATATGTTTGCTGAGACAGTTAACGTATTCTGCTTACCGTTACCATGCATATTAGCTATCGCCTGATGCATAAAGTCAATTACAACTTCTTCAACTCGCTCCTGGTTGATATTTTTATGTCCTAAGGCAGGTTGCACATCGAGAATTCCTGTTATTTCAATTCTTTCAACTATTCCTCTTAAGTTAGTTATGGTTATCGGTCCTCTAAGCAACTGCTTTAACAGCCGTTATTCAGGAAGCGAAGCATTAGCATTTTCATCCCTCTGATAAAACAGCTTGACTAATAAGACATGTTCACATAGTGATAGCACAATCAAAGGGTAAATTATTAGGGAAAAAATTCTTTTTTTTTCTTGACAAATCAGAAAGGTATGTTTTAATGCTCATGTTGGCCAAATTTTGTTATAATTCTACCAGGACATAACACGGTAAGTCTCCGAAATTTTTTCATCTCCCTGTATGATACAATCCTCAAAAAACACAGAAAGAATTATCATTTTCCTGTTGCCGGTTTCATTTCAATATTTTTTCACAGATTTAATTGTATTATATAATTTTATTCTGATACATTACAGTTAATAGATTTTATATGAAAAAATTATATTATTAGTTTTAATGATATTTTGAAAATGATAATGTTATTATAATCAAACTAAGTCTATCGTTAAATTAAATTCTTCACTTATCATTTTTGTCATGATAAAATTAAGATAAAAATTACACTCATTGCACGTTAAATCTGAAGAAAGTTTTTACTTCATCTTATACTTCGTACAATGCATATATATATATATAAAGTATTTTTTATTGAATTTTATTGAAGCAAAAGAATTTTTTATTGAATTTTCCTTATAACTATAATACTTATTTTTATCAAATGATATTTTTATTTAAATATACTCTAATTTATTAGTTTCACAAACAGAAAAAAATTTATTTTCCCACAACTATCTAACCCACAAAATTGACTGGTGATTCTATAGCATTAAAGATTTAATTTTATAAAAAGCAGTGTTAGCTCATTGCACTTACGGTATAAAATCACACACTATGTTTCAGGAAAGGCCAACATTCATTAATATATATTAAGGATACACTCATTTTTTTTAGTGAGTAACAATTTGTTCAAAATGTTTTAATGTTAATAGTCATTTTTGTTGCACTATCTGTTTTGCCTTCGTATGATAAATCAAATTAGCAAGGAACAAGTTCTGATAACAAGCGCTGCATTTAGATATCTATTACATTTCAGTGACATTCATATGCTAAATGTATTTTTAAATTGCTTTCATATATATATATATATATAACATATGCCTGTCATATGCTGATGAATAATTAACCCTCCGTTAGGCGCGCGGTCACACTCGTAGACCAAATTTATTTACTGTTTAAAATACACGAAATAAAATTTCCTGATTAAAAACTGATTCATACTTCTTTTAAGTATTTTAAAACTTAATAAAGTAATTTAAATATACGTTATTAGCAGTTTTTACTCGCAATAAAATCTTGTTATACATTTTTAAGGATTATTTTACGTACAAATGCAAAAATTAAATAAAATAAACAAAACTAAACAAAAATTAATTTCTTGAGTTCAAAAATCAAGTAAAAGGACAATATTTACAAACAGCATTTAGAAAGAATAAAATGAAAATACTTTTGATCATTTCACAGACTTTTTTATTTTCAGTTATTCAAATACGAGAGACACATGTCAGCTATGTGTTCTTTGCGTGCAGATTGGTGGCATTTACAGCAATCTCACCTGGAAGACTTATTTCTTCTCGGACATATGTTGCGACGTCTCACATAATTTTTTCCTTTAGGATTTTCCGTAGGTTGTGGAGTTTCTTCAAGACCTAAAAGGACAGTTGCCCGTCTTAACTCCCATGCAAACGATTCAATCAATTTTCGTCTTTTTGTTTTATTTTCTGGATTATTTGCCTTGTAAACACAAAATGCATTTATAGCAGAGATGTTCAGCAAATCGTAGAAAATTACCATAGGCTATCGCCTGTAGTTCCTTGCAACATAACTTCGACAGATTTGGTCTACTAACTCTACGCCTAATTTAGTTTTATTGTAGAAGGTTATTTCTGGCTTTACCTTTTCTTCTGTTTCTGGATCAACTGTATTGTCGTGGTGAATACATTCTGGTGATCCTCTTCAAATTCATCCCCAGATTCTTCCATTTCTTCTTCGATTGACAATTCTTCAAGCCCTTGCATCCACACTTTCGGGTTCCTTGAAGTTTCAACACGGCGTCTTTTACTTGGCGACATAGTTTGTTTTAAAATCAAACACACGAATGCATTAAAATAGTCAAACGTTTTAACTTTTGCGTTGTTAAGCGAGAAGAAACAAAATCGCAATCTGATTAAAAATGTGACTTAATTAGGCGTGCGGTCTACAATCGTAGACCAACCGAATTCTTCCGTAAATAAACTAGGCGTCTGCACTCGCTAACAAGCGAAACGATACTAGTGGTGTAAAACCGAGTATTTAGAACAGCTACTGAGAAGGAAGTGTCTGCTCGCTCCATATATTAGAAATTACTTATTTAAAAAAATACCTGGTCCACGATTGTAAACCCCTCGCCTAACGGAGGGTTAATGTAGTACCCGATGGCATATTTAAAAACGAATCAGTTGAATCCTCGATATATGATTTTTATGATCATATTACAATGTTATTATAAAAAAAAATAAATATCATAAAATTGTTGTGTGGGAGCTTTTAAAAAAATTACGTATTGTTGATACAGTCTTGGAGTTTGACGAAATTAATATTTTAAAATCTGAAAATGTTTGCAAAAATATTTCAATTTATTTTATTTTAATTTAACATGCTTTGGATATTGAATAAGTTTTTTTAAATCACTCATTAATAATATAAAGTGCTAAAAATTTGATAATCAGTCGATTTTTCTTTGTTTTAAAAAATAGAAATGTAACAGTAATGAAAAAATAGATTAATCTCAGAATGTTCTAGATATTTGTAATTCTAATTGCAATTGAAATATTGAAATAATGATAAATAGTTGGTTAGATATTAAATACATGTGCATTTTAACCATTGCAAGCATTAACTGAACTGAACAAAAGTAGAATAGATAAGTATTGTATTCATCGTTTTTCATCTTTACCACTACTTTTAAAACATTCACAAAATAGCTTAAGCTTTCCATTTCCTAAATAATTTTCAATTTGAAACCATGCCCTTTCCTATTAACAAAAATAAACTAAACTTTAAAAAATAAAACCTCGCAATATTGTAACTCATAATGTATATTTTTTAATACTTTATATTATATTTTCCTCTATTAATAACTGAAATGAAAGAAGTTTGTCTTTTCTATTACAATAAACTTCAATTACCAATCATCCCTCAGGCCAAGACTGTATAGGCTAATAGAACTGACAAACATATTCTGAATTTAATATATATTTCAATGCATTCATTTATTTTCTGTCTTCAGTGATCAATAGCAAACATAAAACATATGTGCTTGTTTTTTTAAATACAGTGAAACTTCGCTTAAGATCCCCTTTTAGAGTTTTTGTACAATGCTCTCTGTCCTATGAAAAAATTGGACTAGAAATACATTTGCTTCAATTTTTAATTCAAATACTATAAATTCTGATTATTAATATTGTTTATACTTTCAGTTGCACAGTTTTAATTTAAGTATGATATTTTATCTGCACCAATGTATTCTTCTTTGATTGTAAATCATTAGGAATATTTTCATCATTGTGTTTAAATAGGTTGTCTCTATACATTTTGTCAAATCCGACCAATTCGTTTAATGTAGCATTATAGATAATTGTACTGAAAGCTAAATGGTTTTAAAGTTTAGTAATATACTAAGCCAAATTACACGATTTCGTCAACACTAATAGTTTGTTCTGTTTACTCACTAGGCAAAAACTACTCCCGAATTACAAAATGCAAAGTCAAATAAAGTAGTATGTGGATTGAAAGCATTGTTCTATATCAATTTTGAGGCCTTATCCTCTTTCAATTTGTTCATCCTTTCTGTTAAAAGTGATTCATTGAATAACCATGTACGTTGTTTGTACTGTCACTCAGATAGTTTGAGTTTTTTTGTAAAGTTTCAAAGGATGGCAGAGCGTACTGTTCAGTCCTTGATACGGAAACTATTCTCGCTTTTGTTCTTACGTCAGAAGGTTTTATTTTGACGAAAAAGTTGTGAGAGACGTAGAAAACGAGGGGTTGTTTATATTTTAGAAAGAGGGCAAACTCAGAGTGTTGGGTTAATTCGAAAGTACGATAAACACGCATCTTTCTGCGCACCAGACTTTAGTGCTAGTCTTGGGATTCTCAACCAACAATAAATTTCCTTAATCAACACTAGCTAGAGGAGTATTCTTTTGTACATCTACAAATTAAGAAGACATAATACCATTGATATTGTTAAAGTAGGTAGGAGATTTTTCAAAAGGGAGTGAGAAATTCGAACAGTCTCCAGTATTTTGAATAAACTAAACTCAATCCGTCTTAGGAATGAAAGTATTATAATATATAGTTTCTAAATGCTTTTGATACACATTGTATTATCTAATCAAAACAATACTTTGATTTAAAATCTTAATTAAGTTATCTTTATATTTTTAATTAATCCCTAGTCCATAAATGAAGTTGCATTCTCTGAGAAATCATTTGTTGATTTTTTCCCCGATGGCGAATATGGGGAATTGGTTTTTCAACAAATGACATTGATAGTAAATTCACTATACTTTAAATTTTTTGTACACGTAATATAAGTTCCAATTATAACATGGTGTATCAAGATAGGAACTTATTAACGAATTTTGAAATTTATTATTTTGTCTTATTGATTTTCGTTAGTTCGCATTTATTTTCAAATATAAATTGGATCATTAGAAGCAAAAAAAATACTAATTGCAGTTAAATATAATTCATTGAATTCGCCCATACCAATCATCTTGTTCGAAATCACACAAAAAAAATTAATGTAGTAACAATGTAACAGTTTATCTCATTTAATTTCCAGTCACCTTCCTTTTAAACAAAGGGAAAGAAAGGAAACCAGATTCTTAGAAAAATATATACTGTCTTTTTTTAAGTAACAAAATTCGAAGATTGAAACCAGTGAAATTCTTTCGGGATTTTCAGTGATTGGTGATGTTTTGATAGAACAACCCATTCTCTTAACGAGCAACTAATTGAGATTGATTAAAGACAGACGCAGCGAGTCATTGATTTTATGAGATAGAGGAAATGAAAGTTTTATGGAAATACTAAGCACAAATGAGCGTGGTAAGTTCCGATTTTCTTAAGGGAAATATCATTTTGACTGTTAATTAAATTCAATTATCAATTAGAAACTCATTGTGTAAGTTATTGAATGCGTTATTAACCCAATCTCTTGAGAGAAGTGATTAGTTTTTTTCTTCTTTTTTATAGAGTAAAACCTAATGTTAAGGGTGCATTATTCAAAGGTGCAGATGTAATGATTTAGCATAGTCATTTTATTTAGAGAGTAATAAAAAGCAAAATGGCTCCAAAAACTTTATAATAATTGAACATTTCAAAGAAACGTTGCTAGACAATATGTTCTACTAGATAAACTATATTGTTTAAATATCATTCAAATTTTTTATCGATATGCAGAAGTGAACTGTCCGTCTGAAATTATTGTTTTAAGCAAATGATATTTATTTAAATGAGTTTTTGATTGATTCATTCAATTCATTCATATTTGAGGGTCATGGACTGATATTACAGATATTAAGATAAAAGAAAATATAATAAAAAGCATGTAAACGTAGCTGAATTCTACTTAAGACTTTAAAATTCGATTTTGTTCTATCCCAGCAGGCATGATTTGTGTACAAGAGTCACCGGCAATACAAGTCCACTCACAGTGCGGCATAATAACAGAAGAGAGCGACAAAAGGAAAATAAAAGAGAGAAAGAATTTTAATATTATATGTAAATAATAAGATTCCGACATTTATTTCTTTATACGTGTTGATTTAGATTAGGGGAACTTATGTATCTATTAGAAAAATTTTCTTAGCAAAACATTTTCTATTTCTTCATTTGGAATTTATTTTTCAGTTTTGTAGTATTTCGATATTTAACGAAACATAAAAAGAGTATCCTTTATTGCGGTATATGCTTTTATGTTATTTCATAGTATAAACCTAAATATTTAGCTGCAATTTTGAAAGTATTCATAGTCCTTTAAAAACGTTACATTTACAAAAAAGCTATTTAATGAGTAAGTGGATTCTCGTTGCTTTTAGATTTATAGTAATGTAGATGAATTTGCATTGATATCATTGGTTTCACGAATCAATAACGGACGTGCCTCTTAAGATACGAACTTGTAACAGCGACACTTATGGCCATGAAATAAAAACCCCTAGCTTCAGCTTTACTGATTCCAAATAGGCAACAAAAGTAAAAATTAGAGCACTCATGGCATTCTCAAACTTGTCCAAAGTGCTTATTCTCATGCAGGAGGGACTGATATTTCCATTATTAGTATGAGGAAATTTATCGGAGAAGTGGTTTCCACTGATTTATTACATATATAATGGAAAAGACTGACACGCAATTTTGAGAAAAATATATTCAATTACACTGAAATATATTTTTTGCACAATTCATAAGATTCTAATTTTGACTGTTATAAAAGCGTCTCTTGCCTGATCATTACTCCAATATCCCATTAATTTTACTGTGCTGTATTGTGTGGTGAAGCTCACTAATTCTCTAATATTGATTTAAATTATTAATAATTTAAATAAGGAAAAATAAAAAATATTTAATAAAATTATTGTTTAGACTAATGTCAACCTAATTTCGAAACAAATAATAATAAAACAGTGAGATGATAGAATTTTAAATAACCTCGAATAAATGAATCGTATTTATTTACGAGTCCTGAAAAATGTTTTTGATTTAGAGGTAGAAACAAAAATAAATAGTAATAATAAAATACCTAGACTTGTGCCAAAAGGATTATCAGTAAATCCTTCTGGAGTTCCTATAAACCTAAATCCCACAAAATAATTCGATGAAATACGTTTTTGGAAAAGAGAAGAAATAGTAGCAAAAAATAAAATTTATATTTGAGGAATGTGAAAGAAACTTTTTTTTCATTTTTTTAGTCTTCTTTCTTTCTTTTTTTGAAAAATATTATAAGCCATGCAGGAGATTCAGAAGAAAACGGAAACTTTCTTTAATTTCTGAATATCATTCATGAGGGAACAGTTTTATTTTATTTCAACTAAAGAAGTATATTTTTTATTTTAAAGAAAGAAAAAATATCTAAAAGTACATAAAAATAGCCTATTCTGACCTAAAAAGTTCTCTATTTATGGAATCCAAATAGATGTTGTGCCACCATAAAAATCTACCCAGTATAGAATATATATATTTCAGAAATTCTCACAGTTTACAAAGTTTTTTCTTCGTGTTTCTACTATATATTCCCACTACGATACAAAATAGCACCCACTGGTGTTTACAGTCTGGATTGAGGATTCAACTTTTTCACAAGATATTCATAAAATCTCAGTAACTTTAGACTTTAAAATGGGAAAACGGTGTTCCTCGAATTCAGTATTTTAAAGTAATAGAATAAAGGAATAAAAATACTTCTATAAAAAATTCAATTTTTAATAATTAAAATTAGAGAAGTAATGATTATTTTTGACTATAAGTAAAAATACAGTCTGATTATTAGATATTACCAATATGAAAACAAAGATGCTAATATTTCTGAAATAATGCTTGTTGTAAATGATATATTTTGTTACACAAACGATTACAAATAAAGAAATTTTTGAAAGAAAAGTTTTTAATTGACTGTAATTGTATTGATTGTATATAAAACACCCAACTATATTATAATTCTTATCCATTACGAAAATAGAATTTTTGAGAACAACTTTAATCTATCAAAATATTTTGCAATTATTTGTTACTGATCTCTTCAATTCATGAAACTAATGTTCTAACAGTTACCTGAAACTAGACGGTAACAAGGGTTTTATGCAGAGATACGTTTGTTCTTTGGAAGCAATAACAGTACATGTGCTGTACTAAATTAAGCTAACATTTATTACACACATTAGAAAATAAAATTAAGGCCATTACTTGCCGTTTAATGAAAATAAATAAAATTATAATTAACACAAGACGAGATCATTCTGCTATGTTCTGTTCCTTCTGGTCTCCCCTCTTGGAAAGAAAAAAATACCTTTTATAACTAATCATCTGGGACGCCATGGCAAAAATAAGCAACAAGCACATTACCATGATGTCAGACACGGTTAGCCGTTAACTCAAATAAATCTGCATGATTATAAGTATTGCCAACACTAACTGTAATTTTTGATCATTGTTAAAACTGCAGATTTTAAGCATATGCAAACCAAGCAAAAGATACAAAAGCGTGTGCCCCATTTTTGAGAATTAGATTCGTTAAATATGAGTAAAAACTATCCTTTTCTTTTCGAACTCTAAACTTTCATATCCTATGGAATTTATGCCAGGCTATTGTTCTATGCTAGTTCGACTAATCCGAAACACTGAGTTAGAAAGTAAGACTACGAAGTTAAAAGTAAAATAAATATTCTTTTGAAATAATTAAATTAATTTTTGAAATACTCATGAAATATTTTATATAGATAAAGGATACGTATTAATGTCTTACCATATTTCAGAATTCTTGGAAATGAAAACTTTAACCCTTAGCATTTCGATGCCTCCTTCCAACTACTATTTAAGATATTACATAATTTTGTCTAACTACTATTTAAGACATTACATCATTTTGTGGCCGCGGTAGCCTGGTTGGTTGAGCGTCAGTGTCGTAACCGAAAGGTCGCGGGTTCTGCTCTCGTCTTGGCCAAAGACCGCCGTGTTGGCTAACGGCAGTTGGGGCACGTTAAACAAGTCGAGACTGCAAAGTCCTCCAAGTTCCCATAACAAAACGATACCTCTGGGGATACTGAATCAGGAATGAGTCGGTCTCTGATTTGGATCTAAATTCCGACTTGCTGATGGATGAATGAGAGTATGAATGAATTCGACCACCCCCTAAAGAGGGTTGTGTCGTGTGTGTGAGCTAGAAGTCGGACTTCTGCCCTCTGGGTGCTCAAGGGTCTTTACCCTCAAAAGTTACTGCACCCCCTTTCCGTCGAAAAACACGGACACAACAACATCACTTTGTCGTTTTATTTAAGTATTTGGTTAAATTTTGACTGGTAAAATTATTTAAGAATAGTAAAAATACGCACATCAATTTTTCGGAAAAATCAACTTAAAAGAAAATCGTATATGTGAATTTTTTTGGAGCTGTACACAAGTCCTCTTATTCGGAAAATATCTATGCATCTTATTACTTTTCTGAAAGCCAAGAATTAAAATTGTTCAGATGAAGCAGACGATAAAAAAACGTGGTTCCACTTTTAGAAATTAATTGCCACCTTTAAATGCAAGTAATAAATTTAACTTTGAACTGTTATATTTTATGGAATTTATTCCTGACTCTATTCTATAATGACTGACTGTAGAATTATCTCCAGTTACTAAGTTCGATTGAACTGTAATAACGAAATACTGCGATATTAGAATGCTCGACGGCGAAGTTATAGGTACTTCATATTGTTCTTTTAAAATTAACTAAAATGATTTTTCGATCAGTCACGAAATATTTTATATAAATAATTTGGGTATATGAGTAGAAACTAGTTTTTTATGAATAAACCTGAAAATGTGGCAGATACTATATGTGATTCAATATTAAACATCGATTTAATAGCTTGCATTATGTATCGGAGAATTTTTAATAAATGCTTTTATTTTATCTTAAACATTAAATTTGTCAATAAACACATGTCGGAAACATGGTAAATATATTACAAGAAATGCTTAAAATCATTCCATTCCTTTTAGAAAAGTTCATGTTCCCATAAAATAAATATAGTTAAAGACTAGATTATAAATACACTTACATAAATTTGAACTAATCAAATTTGTATTTATTTTTTCACATCACATTTGTATTTATTTATTTGACAATAATTCGAAAAATTATAACGCTTATTTATTATTTGTTATAAGTTCGCAAACAATAATAAGTGTTACAGACTAATTTAAAAAAATAATTCCACGCAAATATTTAATTTTTGGGCATGGGTTTTTGCCTAAAAAAATCGCATGTAAGGAAGGCGATTTAAAAAAAATAATTCAGCATAGATATTTATTATTGATATAGACTAATTTATAGGAAAACCGCAAATAAGATAATTAAAATTACATTCTGCAAAAGACAAAAAGAGAGACAAAATTAATTAAAAAATATTGATATATATTGTAAAATATTTTTATATTTTTTAATAGAAAAAAATATTATTTTTATATTTATGCATCTTCGCTTAATAATTTTTTTTCTGTGCAAATAACCTTTTTAAAATATCACTATACGAATAGAATTATATAATACACACAAATAAATGAAGAGAATAAAAATAGATAAATCTTAACTGAGAACGTAATTTGAAATATATAAAATAATTAATTTTAAGTATTTCCTTTTATAATGCTGTTTTTTAATAAAAAAATATTTGGTGTAATAATATTTCAATAACTTCAATGAATTTTTTACTGTAATTGATGATTTTCTTTAATTGTTTTCTCAATTTCCAATTTCCATATTTTATTTTAATGAAACGTCCTATTTATTTCTATGTTAAATTTAGCTGAAATTAAATTTTTAATTAAAAATAAAGCAAAAACTATTTTATTAATTAAGGATTTAGACAAATAGTTTAATATATATAAATAATTGCATTAGTAAAATCATCTTCTCTCTATTGTATTTCATTGTTAGTTGAATAAAATTTAGATGGAAAATTTCTTTATCCATTATACTTAATATACCACTAAATCCCTAGAAGCTTAAAAAAGAAGATTACAGAGTCGTAATATTATGACATATTATCGCATTGAATTTTATTCCAATCTTCTTTTTTTAAAAACCGAGATGAAATAATTTGATAATTTATATTTCGGTTTTTATTGCGCACTATTTCATTTTATCATATTAGTTTGATAGTCGTACTTTTTGATCTAGGCATATTTCCTTTTAGGCTTACATCTTCTGAATTGTGTCTTGAAATTGAAAATTTTATTTGGTTTTCAGTTTTTTTTTTCTCGCTTTTAACAAATTTTATATCATCATTCTCAAAATTTAGATACTAAGTTTTGAATAATTTATTATTTTTCCAGATAGTTGGAATATTATAACTCATAAAATAATATTGATCCTTAGCGAATCATCAAAAAATGTTCTGTAAAAAGACATAATCAATAGTACTTTATAAAACTATGTTGCTTTATATGCAATTTGGTATTCAACAAAGTACAAGTTTTATTTTTATTAAATTATTAATTTATTATTACACATTTAACAGCTGGAATTCTTATTTCAGAAGCAGCCGATAATAATATGTTAGCATTTATTAATAAGTCAAGTGTTAAATCCTTGATCTATTATCTGGCAATATTTTTATTTTGCGTACTTTTAGAAATATTAAATCTCTAAAAAAATTTCCTAATTTCTTAAAATAATAGTATTAATCTATAAATTCAATATTTTTTCAAAGGCTAATTATATATTACTATCTCCAAGAAAAAATTAAACATATGGATTGCATTTGAGTCTTTATTTGCTTTATTAGATTTATCATTATTTATAATTGGATGTCATAAAAATTCTAAAAGAAATGAAAATTAAAAGACGAAAAAATCTTTGTTTCTGTTTTCTATCCAACATCTAAATCAGTTATAAGTGAACCATGGGTTCAGTGGCTAGTGTTTTAAATAAATAGTACTAACCTATTGAGTTGTAATATAATATTAAAAGAATTACTTTGAGATCTTACTTTAAATGACGTTTCCGTGTCATTCATTCTGTAGGAATTAAAAAGTAATTTATTTTTTATCAGTGAATAATTATGATGGAAAAACAGCATTTAACATTTAATGATTTCTGATATTTTTACTAGATATGATCATATATTTCAATATGATTCTTGAAATTTCAAATGTAAAAAAAATGATTTTTTTGCCTTCTTACGGTATAAGAAAACTTACATCATTCTAATCCCCACACCTTATTTATTTAAAATAAATTCATGAAATATGGTTTTGAACCAAAATATTAACAAACTAAGAAAAATGTTAAATGCTTATAAATCAATCTGAAAGATTACTGCTAAATTCAATTAAATGTCCTATATTTAAAATACCCCAAAATTATTCTGGAAATGGTTTTAAACAGAGAATATGAAATTGAGAATTTTATGTTTGTTAAGAGGGTAAAACTTCATTTTTTTATTTTTGACACTTTCTTTTTTTTTTATCAAAACGTTCATGATTTGAGCCAGAAGATTTGAGGAAAAAATGAAAACCTTCTTTCCTTTCTGAATATCATTCACTAGGGAAATATTTCACTCTGCTTATATAAAAGTATATGGACAAATCCAATTTTGTAGTAAGAAGAAGATCGTTGGCCTTAACTGAAAAACCGTATTTTTGGCTAAAACAGGTTGCTTTTATTGCTTAGGCACAGAAGATGAACTGCCTTAATAAAACTAATAATATAAAAGAAAATTAAATTCCTACTTCAAAATGATTTTTTATTTTAGATACTTTTTATTAAAAAATAATCAAAAAATTATTATTTATCAAATTTGATTGGTTTTCGTTGGAGTTGAAATTACATTTTTCGCCTTCACATGAAAATAATGAAATCCTTGCATTTTACCGATTGAACTACTGTCTGTTGATTTTAGTTTTAATTGCGAACTGCTAAAACTCTATTCATTAAATTTATTTAATTAATTTATATTTGAAAAAATTGTATTAACATCAAGTGTCATCCACAACAATTTTTAAAATAAATGTATTTGAACTTAAGTCGATAAATAAAATGTATTTCATTAATGATTGAAAATTTAACAAGATGTATATAGGGAGAATGTGAGCTAATAGAAGGACTTGAAAAAATGAGAAGAAAACACAACATAGGCATTTGTAAAAATTATTTCTTTTTCAAACACTGTTATTTATTATTTTAATAAATTATAAAATTCCCATTATATTTCACAATAAGAAGCGTAACAATTTCTTTCATTATGGATTGGGAATCATTTTGTGTACAGTTTAATGTTTTGTGACTAAATTTTTCATGATTAACTTTTAATTCCTCATTAAAAATTTTATGCCTAAATAGTTTTATAGTTTTTATTATCTAAAGTCATATTATAAAAATAATTTGCAAATATTTAAATTATTTCAAATAGTCAAATATATACAAAACACATTATGATTTTACAGTTTTTCTCTTATAACGTGGCGAAAAATTCCAAAAAGGCTTTCATATATTCTCTTTTAAAAGAATACTCTTCTAGCATATACAGGCAGGCATAGAGTGATGATGTGAATACCACACGTGCTCAGATTTTTATTTTTCAGTTATCGTACATATGACCTGGGTTTAGTAAAGAATATAGGTATCTGTATTCATTGCATAGCATTTTTGAACAGTAGTTACGTGAATTTGATTTTTCTTTCGCATTACTGACTCTAGAGCACTATTATTTAAGAAGTTTTTGGCTTTTAATACCATACAATTAATATAAAGATACTGGAAAGTCCAATTAGGTTAATCGACATTTTTCTGTTTAATTAAAACTAAATTTCGGCAAAGAATTATAATTATAATTAAAAGATCACATGTAAGATTTAGTTTGTTTAAGACTTTGTACTTTGAATCAATGTATTAACATCCATTCAAAAGTGAAGAACGACAAATGGTCAACATTTTTTCAGATTTTTTGTTAGAAATTTAATGCTAATTTGCATTTTAAATACTAAAATTGTTAATGAAATTCATTTTTTAATTTCTCAAATTTTTTCGTTGTTGTGTACTCGGGTAATCGGGCACAGAGATTCACTGTAAATGGATTCTATTTAAATGTACTAAAAATGTACAAATTTGTTGTTAAGATCATACATCAAATATCAACCAACTCGCTCAAAACATTTTGGAATTATAAAGTCAACGAATATAAATACTGATATAGTTGCAAACAAACATAATTCCTAATCATTTTTTAAGCCCGGGAAAGATTTGAAATGTAAAGATTCGTTAAATCTTGATTTCTTATTTATGTCGGTCATGGTAGTTTCACTCTGTATACTTCATAAATGAGAATATAAAAAAATGCATTACTTAATATAATAGCCAAGTGTTTTAATCACGTAATATTTTTGGAGTTCAGCGTCTACCTAAATTATGCTGTAATTTTTAATCCACGAGCTTCGCAGACGAGAATCTGAAAGATGCTATTCGACTGGAATATTGCCACTTTTGCAGGATACCTTTTGAATTCCACGCTTAACTAATTCTGATATTCCACTGTGATTAAGAATTGGAACAACCTACGGACTATTAAAGAAATAAATTTACTTAACAAAAGACAATGTCTTCGGTAATGACCTTTTTATAATTAAGTAGTAATGTGAAAATAATATTCATTTGTAGGATCTACTATTTGGTAGGCAAACCATAAATAGCTAATATACCTGCTTTGCAGACGTGAAACGGAAAAATTCTGTATGACTGGATTATTGCTCCAACATTGGAATAAATATGATTGAATACAAAAAGGCCTTCACCAGCTAAGGTATAGCAGAAACATGCAGGAATAACGCCCAGTCTCATAGAGGGTATAACCCATACCGTTTTTGTACCCATTAAGGTGGACGTAATCTTCTCACTTTACTTTTTTAAGGGATACCATCGAGGGAGGGGGAGGCCCTCACACTTATACAAACTTATAAGCAAACGCTGCAAGGGCCTAATTGTAGGCATTTATATTCATTACCTAAACATCAATAACCAGTTTTAGGAACACAAACTCCTTCATAAAATATAAGAATTAACTACCAATTAATCATGAGATGTTGATGTTCATACTTAATAATTACTGAGAAAAAGGAGCAGTTTTATGCACATCATTTATAAAACAGAAACACAGCCCTGAATCCATTACAGATAACAAATCAGAAAAAGTTGTTTACTCTTTTTTTAAAGTTGTTTACTCTTTTTTTAAGTTGTTTACTCTTGTTACATTACAGTAGAAGAATCTTAGCACTTATTTACAAAAATCTTCGTTTTTAGTTCAAGATCAATTATTTTATATTAGAATATAAAATGGGAATCTAAAATTGCTGAGGCTGTTGATAATGGTATTGAAACTAAAAGAAATTTCATACAAAATATCATCCTTTTTTTTAAACTAAAAGCTTATCATCTTGAAATTCTGCAACAGCCTGCATGTTAGCTATAATAAGTAACAATAATTTCTCTTCAAAATGCATGTTTAGAACTCATTATTTATATTTATTAGTCTATTTATGGAAAGGACTGGATACAGCTATTTTTTATAATTTATCTTTCCACTATCACCATCAACGCTGTCACATAAATGAAAATACATTATTCTTCTTACTCAGGATCACATTACAATGAGTTCAGAAAATTTATACTTTATGAATACATAAAATGGCTTTCAAAAGTAATGAAACAAAAGAGAGCTAGAAAAGAAATCAAAAAAAGAATCTGTATTGCAATTATTTTATATCGATTTTATTTTACATAAACCTTAGCATATATATTTTATTTTAATATAAAAAAATATTTTCTAAAAAATAATACAAATAATGAAAAATAGAACAAGATATAAAAATGATTAAATATTAACATATCTATAAATCTATCAAAAAATTGTCAGTAATTGTTTCGTATTTATTAAAAATGTGAAAAATATCATAAATTTTATCCAAATTTAATCATATGCTTCAAAAGATGATTTTAAAAAATACTGACTGATCAACGGTAATATAAATTTTATAAGTAATAACATTCATAAAACAAACATTGAATATATCTGACAATATTACTTTTTCATAATGCAAAAATTGATTGTATTTGACATCCTTGACTTTTAATTGTTAAAAATATTTTCTGTAAGTAAGTATGATTAATTTAATAAACATATATTATAAATAGATTTTTTATTACAGTTCTTCAAAATAATTTCAATTACAATTGTAATGATCAAATTTAATTAACTTTAAGATGAAATTATTATTTTTTAAATAATTATTCTTGCGAGCATTTTTACAATTAAAAAACAATAAATATAAATTTTTATTTACTTCATTTTAGCTTTACAATTTTATTTTTAAAAAAATAATTCTTAATATGAAATAATTGCTAAAAATATTTTACTATTTATCAGCCCAATTCTAAAGACAATTTATTTTACTCAATAATGATTAAAGTCTAATATTTGTCTGGATGAAAAAGTAAAAAAAATACTTAATAATTTTTATACAAGTAGAAGGAAAAGAGTGAACGTTTTTTCAAAATTTTTAATTGAAAAATTCCTATGATTGCATTTTTGTATACGAGTACTAAATATAGAAATTACAACTCTCTAAAAACAAATATTAAATAAATTTATAACTTAGTTTCTTAAAAAATACATTTATTATTTTAAACTCTTTTTCATTACAACGTAAACTTTTTTTCTGAAATATATTCTTTAATTTGAATAGATGTAAAAGTATAAAAATGCGATATAATTATTCTTCTTATTCTTTGTATTCCGATAAAGGAACTTATCATTTATAATTTTAATTTATGAAATACATTATTAATATGAAAGATTCAACTATTATATTTTTCACAGCAGTAAAGCATAACATATTTTTCCATAAGCCAAATAAATTGTAAATGAAAAACATTCTCTGAAAGGGACATTTTTGTGAAATATTTGAGATAGAATCCCTCCTAATTAAGAGCAGTGACAATAATTGTTTTATTTTTATTCTTGATTCTACTTTAAACGATTCTTGATTCTACTTTTTACGCAAATTTCTGAGCTTATTTATTAAATGTAAAAACAAATTTAAATGGAAAGTTGTATTTTATTCTTCAAAGTCAAATAAACGAATAATATTTCCTCTTTCTCAGTGAAAGGCATAAATGAATAAGAAAAAATGGAAAATGTTGCAAAGCCATTTTTTAAATATTTTTATTTTACTTCAATGTCTTTAGGGACAAATATAAATTAATTATTTGACGTCAGTCCTTTTTTTAATAAGATCGATGCAGTAAAATATCATTTAACCGAATACTATTTATGTTGTTATCCAGGAAACAAAACAATGATTTTTATTCCACCAGGACCGATTTCAGTGGATATTAAATAACATGTTCCTTTTATGAAGATTGCTTTTATTATTTGAGCATCAAATAATAAATTCAATTACAATTATTTATCTTTTTAGGAAAAATAAAAGTGAGAGTTACAACATTAAAATCCCTTTTTTGAATCTATTATAAGTTATCTTACGTTCTGATTCCCTGCTAGAATTAAAAATTGTTCATCAAAAAGAATTAAAAATAGTATGTTTCTTTTCATGAAATAAAAGTTTAAACTTAAATGCTATTAATTTTATTTTAAATTTAAAAAAAAATTCTGAAATTAAAATGTATTATTTTTTTCTATATTGTTATGGTTTTAGATTTCATATGCAAAACATAAGTAAAAAAAATATAAACTTATATAATTTACAAACCTTATAAAGTAAGTTTGACATTTAAAAAATTAAATGTGGTTTTGAAATTTTATCTTAACAGTGAATAATATTTCATTATAAATCTATTTTAACTTAAGTAAGCATATTATTGGAGTGCATATCTGTACTTATTGAAGGCATATATTTCCCTTAGTCAACAGACTCCGATGCTTGAATATGCCAGAAATTGAATTTATTAATCAAATAAACGTTTAGAAAGAAATAATTGTATCTCATTTAATGTCTAAAAATAAGATATAGGAGATTGAATGTATCAACACTCCAACAATTATTTATATAAAATTATAAATCAAAATTCTAGACTTTGTAAAAATCATATTATGAATACAAATAAAAAAAAATTATAGAGTTCATTTGTTTTACCTATCTCTTATTGAAAATTTACAAATATTCTCTCATGGTTTTATGATGAACCAATACGATACTTTAAAAATTTAAATATAGGGAATTTCATAATATTTTATGAATTGAATGTGTTATTATATTTCCACAGATTAGTCATACTGTCTATTAATTGAAATTGAAGATATTGAAGTCTTAGAGAATAACAGGCAGTTATTGCTTCATAGAACTCACGCGAATATTATGAAATCTTCATATTATTAATATATTTCAGTTTCAAAAATTTCATTGTTAAATTCATTGTCTACATGATGTCGCATTGAAAATATTAATTCACTGCACTTGCCTCTTAAAATCTTATATATTTATGAATTGATGTATCTCTGTCAAAGTTCTTTTTTTCCAATTTATCTTCCATTTATTTTTCTTCTTTGAAAATCATCATAATTTAAAAAGGCTAGAAACAAAATTCCATGCAGAAACAGAATTCAAATTTTGCATTAGCACGTTCTCCTAAGATTAGTAAACGTTTGGTTTTATCAACAGTGTATATGATTTTAACACCAATCACATTTCTTATCTATCCTTTTCCTACCTTTTACTGAGAATTTTAGTAAATGCATATACTTTGTACGATCTTATTTTGATGCCAAAGGTGCTATTATGTTAAAGATTTTTTTATTTTGTGAAACTGTTTTTTTAAGATCACCTCATGGATTTCCAGATAAGTAACTGAAGAAATGCATAGAAAAACAGAATCCTGATTGGCAACTGATTTTTATCCCTCACCGTCCTTGTTGGTGTTGGGGATTTTGCTAAGTGCCAGTGCGAGACCTTTAATGGCTAGCATGTGTACACATTGAAGTGGACTGAGTGTTTTCCTTTGTCAACTGGTTTGTCTGTATTGTGTATGTTGGGATGCAGAGCTGTTTTACTTTGGATTTATTTCCAAGAGAGATTTGTAGCAAAGCTCCTTCATGTTTATACATTTGATAAGATGAAAGGAACATAGTATGTACTGGCACTTAATATTGTGAAATAAAATATTGAAGCCTTATTGCGATTAAAGGTAAAAATATTTTTTTTGTAATATCCTTTTAAATATCATTAAGTGAGACTTTTTATTAATAAAATAGCCCAATGATGAATTATATCATTTAAAGAAAAGTCATCCATGAAACTACAACGATTTCCGATTGAAAATTATATTTTAACATTTACAAGTTATATGTAGATTCTTAGAGAAAAACTTGCATTTCATAAAAATGCAGTTTTTAAATAACCAAAAAGTTTCTAAAGAAAAAAAAAACATTAGTGCAATTTATAAAAGTGAGAAATGTAAGTATTAAAAAGTTTAAAAAAATGATAATCTAATGGTTCACTCTGCGGGATTAATTAATTAAAAATAATAATAAAGTAATAAATCAATAGCACTACATGAAAATTAATAAAAAAGAAACCAAACGATAAATTAGTAGAATCTGAAATCTTCACATCTTCGAAACACTATGCATCATGAAGACTTATCGCACTTGCATCTTAGTATCAGACATATTAATCAATGCATATTGCATTTAGTTTATAATATTTTAATAATTATTTTAAATATTAGATAATAATAACTATTTTGAAACAGATTGGCATTCTTTCAAAAGTTGGAAATTAATCTTTCGCTTTTCTCTTTGTGTTGGAAAATATAGGATTTTGAAAGGTTAAGCTATAACTCTATTTTTTCTTAAAAATATGAAATAACATGTTTCCTTCCTGAATCATACAAGAAAGAATAATATGCAATATGCAATTACAAATATTAGAATGTGTCACAAATGAAACATTTTATTGAAATAAAATAAGCGTTTTAAATGAAGAAGTCAAGTATTCATGTGGTCATTTTAGAAACTAAATTGATTTGTCAAACAACGAAAAGCAAAAAGAAATTTTGCAACAAAACTATTTTAACAGTAACAATATCAGTTTTCTGAATATTGACAAAAAAAAACAATATTCTGAAGGCCGGGATAAAATGCAGATGAAAAGGAGTTAATAACTAAAATAATTTGTTTGTTTTTCTTTCTTTTACCTTTAAATGACAAATGCAAAGTACAATAAAAAATATTTCCCGTTTTCTTTTGAAATGAAGGAAAATGGAATAATCAGAGCAACCCTAATTAATTAATTCCATTCAGGAATGTAGTCAAATTCCGATTATCTAATTTTAAGGAAGCCAAGCATTTATTTATTAATCTGAAGATTCATTTAATTTTCGAAGAATGCAAACGGAAATCCAATCATAACAGATTACCCTCATAATGGGTTCTCATCCATTTTAAAAGAAGGAAAAGCAAGAATCAACTTTAAACTTCAGGGTCATGAAGTATATGCACATACTATAACTCTTTAATATATGCATTAATTTTAAGCAGACAAGAAAAGCTGGAAACTGAAACCAGTGGAGAAAATTCAATATTTTTAATGGAGTAACTCATCATTTTAAGTAAATTCTACCTGAGATTAGTCAAGCAAACCCATTCAATCATTGATTTGATGAGATAGAGAGTAAAGTAATTTTATTGGTCACATAGAACATTGGTACGCATGTTGGTTGCTAATATTTATTAATTAAATTCCCTTTTAAATTTCATTAAATATTAAATTCCTATCCCCTTTACTGCTGGTAAATTAATTCTTTTTTTAAATGCCCTTTTTTCTGTAAAGAAACGCGATTTTTAGTGGTTTAAATCCAGAAAGGTAATTTAAAAGATTAATCCTCTGAAATGCCGTCAAACTGCCAGATAATTTCTGGAAATTTATCACAATTGTTGTATTTCTGTAAGAGACTGTTAAATGTATTTTTTTCTGAAATAATAAAATATACATTTTTGTGCACAATAATAGAAATAAATCTATTAAGAAAAAATTTATAATTTTCTTTCTTGTCAAAAATTACCTTCAGTTTTTAAGACCTCAATAAGAAATCTCGGTTATTTTGCGAAAGCTCGATAAATTGCAATAAGATATCTTGAAGTTATGTATCGTATGATTTTCTTATCTATACAATGCTGTACATAATTATATACAAATTTAATCAGTTTTTAAATTTATAAATTTAAACTTAATAAGATAAAATGCCTTATTGTATTCCAATAAAAAATAAAACAATGTTTTTTTATTTCTTTTTAAACTAAAGTTTTTAAAATGGTAAGGCTTATAGAATTATTATATTACCAAAAATTATATCAGTTTATCACAATTTACAGAAAACAATTTCTAAATAGTTTTAATTGTTCTACGTAGCAGAATCTTGAACAGAAATCTAATGTAATAAGCAATTATTTCTTTTACAGAATTTGCTCTTTAAAGAAAAGGGATATTATTTTATAATTTGATTTAAATTACATCAAACTTTAAAAGATTTTTCATGATTTTTTTCAGCATATAACTGTACAATATCCGTTTCCCAACATTTCAAACATATAAATACAAGTATTTCAGTAATTTGAATAAGTTTTGGATATTTTATATAATTTTAATAATTTGAAATATATTTTTCATTATTCAAGGATAAACAATACATTACACTGTGAAGTTGCATTCACGGTGATAAATGCATATTTGCTGTGAATGTTATCACTAATATATAAGACTTAATTTCAATATGAAAATAAAGGTAGACTAATTTATAAAATAGTGTTATGTCATGATGCAGAGAACAAAGCTTCGAATCACCTCTAAATTTTTCTCAGCTTTTGCAATCGTCTAGACAAATTTGAAGAGTTTATTTAAAAATATGAGATGAAATGTATATAAAGATATAAGTATTGCAAACATATTTATGTTAGAAATTTTTTGATTTTATTTTATTAATAAAATATATGATAAATTATTAGTTTATTTTAGTGCTAAAATATTATCTATTTATACTTAAAATGAAATTGAAACAATTTTTTAATTCATAATATGCCGTATAATAATCCATTTTTTCATAATTTGTAATGCAAATCATCTCTCTCTCTTAGCCGATTTTCTTAGATTTTATTTAGAAATACAGTACGTACCTTTTTTAGCTATCCATTTTGTATCTTATTTTTGTGGAGAAGAAATGATTGACCGTTTTCTTCCTTACGATTAATAATGTTGTTTATCTAGATCTTGGGAATTTTAATATCATGCATTTCAAAATGTTTCTGAAGTATGCAATAGGAATATTTTTCTTCAGAAAGTTCAAACACACATCCTTCAATCACGGATTGCTCATATCTGACATTTTGAATGAAGAATGCATTTAAAAACAACCTACGATATTTCATATTTCTAATAATAATTTGTTTCCAGAAACTTCTGTCCTAAAGAACTGTTTTTAAAATTCACAGAAATCATTCTGAAAATAAATAAACATTCACTTAATGTTTATTTATTTCTCTGCAGACTACATGCAAATCATTATTGAATTGATAAATAATATAGAATAAAGTGCAGTATGCTGGACTTGTGGGTCTCATGAAACACACTTCTAAGTAAATGATTTATATCAGATTGTTTAAGTAGGAGCTGGCAAGTCAGTTTTTAACTGATAATGAAAGTACTATATTTCAGTTTATAACTGTTATGAATCATTTATAAAATCTTGGAATATAGGAAAAATTAAATAGTTTTATTATCATATTATACCTATAATAGAGCTCAATGTATGTGTGTGTAGGCACTACAGTCGAAACCGTTAGACCTACGGATACCAAATTTGGTACACGCATACCTTGGAGGTCGGGATTGTGCACCTTGGAGCCCTTCTTTTGAATTTTTAATTAGAATTTGAATTAATTAAAAGATTAAGCAAAATTTAGAAGTTTTTCCGCTATAACTTCCGAAAGCATTATTGTACAAGGATGATTTTTACATTAAGTTAAAGATTTAAAAATTTGCTTTCTAATGATATCAGTATTGAAACATGTAACTTAAGCTTCTATTTTTAACAAATTCTTAAAGGAATATTTTATCCATACTTTTCAACAATATAATTCGTAGAAAACAAAAAAAAATATTTATAGCAAAGGATAGACGAGCAAAGGGAGAAAATAACTTTTATTTAACTGTTGCCATCGTATTAACAGAAGTTCAAATTAAAAAATGATTAACTATAACTGCAAATGAAATTTTTAAGAATTAAATTAAATAAATATGTTATTTTAAAAAAATAAAGGCAAGGCAAAGGTTTCTGTGATCGTTTGCAGTATCTATATAATTAATTCAATAAATCCGCTTTTTGTTTATGTTAAATATGTTTGAATTGATACTGGATACACTACTCATTCAAATTCGGGCCAAATGGCTAATTTGCCAATCGTTAGTAAAAGGCATAGATAGTACTAATAACTTGGTCTAAATAATTACAAAAAAAATAATGATTACATTTTATGTAACTTGAGTCAAAAAATACATTGATGAATAACTGTTAGATATTTTCATACTTTGCTCTGACACTCAAATTTAACAAAATATGTTTACTAATATTCTAAACAAAAGTTGTTACATCAATCATTAAAGTTGACTGATTAATAAAAAAAAAGAGTATTATTATTAAAAAGGGCTCTTTTAAATCTTTTCGTCCACCAATTTCAAGCCAATCAATGTTCGTAATTACTTCACGGCTGATAATCAAATGAATGCGTTTCTGTATATGAATGAATGTTTGTATGTTACTATGTGCTCTACACACCAGACCATATGATCTAGAGATACCGCACTTGGTATATTCGGATTTACTTTGGGAGATGATAAATTATAACTAGAAATTTTGGGGGGAACTTTAATTAATTAAAATTACGCTAACATTTTTAATTTTTCTGCGATAATTTCCGCAAATATTACAGTGTAATACTGTTTTTCAAATTCTCTTAAAAATGAATTTTTACACTGTTACCATTGTTTTAATTTATAAATTCAGATTATATTTTAATGAATACTTTTAAAAATATTATAATCATATTTTCTAACAATTAATTTCTCACTAAATTAAAGTAGAATTTAACTTGAAAGAGCATGTTAAGAGTGTACCAGTGATTGCCGTCACTTGGACAAAAACTCAAACTGAATAATTAAATTCACTCTTATTGCCAATTAAACTGAGAATAGTGTCATGTACAGCACGTGTTTAAAAAGAAGCGCAATGTTATGGAACAAGTATAAAATGTGAAATTTTAAATACAATTCAATGACAACTTATTACGAATCAGAGATATATAATGCAATGAACAAATAATTGTGAGGCTTCTATAATAATATGAGTTACTTGCCTATCAGAGTTTAAACATATTTGGCCGAGAAATTATAAAGAGAGGAAGGCACATAAGTATTTAATTGAAAAATTTAGAAAACATTACTCTTGGCGAAGCAGCTGGTCTCCAAAGGCGTCTAGTCTTTATTAAATGCGAGAAGAATGTTTTTCTCAATTAAAAATGAATTAAATATATAATTTGTCTTAAAATAAATTATGGAATAAAAATATTTCCCTCATCAGATTCATATGACAAATTTCAGATTTTCTCAAAATATTAACAGTATCGTGCTTTATAGGATAAGAAAAGTGGTTTTATTTACTTAATTAGCATGTTTTAACTATCATTATTGTTATTAAAACGTTTTGATATTTTTAACCATATAATTGTTTTTACTAGTACTATTTTATTAATACCATTTTGGTTATTATTTTATTTTTCAAAATTGGTGCTCATTATTTCCAAAAATGTACTATCCAATAGGTTATACTTAAATATATTTTGAATTTTTAATAATACTATTTAACGAAATATTAATGTGGACAATTTGAAAATTTCAAAATATTCAGCTAAAACAGAATTTGCTATATTGCGCCGTACTCACAACGGAAAAGACATGGCAAAAAAGTTTTAAATGGGAAATAATAATTTTTCTATATTAGCTTTCTTTAGAAGAGATTTAAACTGTAACTGTGATATAGAAATAAACACAAATTTAATGTGACAATAATCTACTGAAAAGGAACTCCGACATTTAGTGTATAGTTCTAGTTTTTACTGTTAGTTCTTTCTCTTTAAATTAAAGAAACATAAATGCAAGAAAGCATTTGAAAGAAACATGTTATTTTTTGTCCAATAAAAAAATAATAGTAATAAATCCTAACAAGCAAAACAATGTTACACATATTTGTCTTTTGGCAAAATATTAATCAATATTTTGTTACCGGCAAGAAAGTTTTCGTAAATAAAGTTTATTACAATTTATTTGTTTACTAATTTGCTTTGAGTATTTACTATAATTTATATCTTCACAAATTTGTGTTGAGCATTTATTACAATTTGTATCTTTTTGTTGCAAGTAGATCCAAATAAATTTGTATTCGAAGTTCCATTTCAAATTTTCATTTCTCTTTAGCTATATATATTTCTTCTTGCATTATAAATAATGTAGACATGCTTCATAAATTAATTCTAAAAAATTATCTTGCATTATCTATATATATAGAGAGAGAGAGAAAGAGAGGTATAATATTCTGATGTTCCTAAAGACCACCTTTTTGATAACAGAAATTTGCAGAGTATTCCCTCTCAGAATAACAATGAAAGACAATAGTTAATTAAATAATCGAGCAATTTTGTTTCTTTTATTAAGCAATTAACTTCAAAATTTTGCTGCTCTATGTAAAATACTGCCCTGGAGAAGATCTTCAATAGACTCACAGCTCATAAACTTCCTTCACTTAATTTTAATTAACTTACCATTAAAAATATACGCCTGTTGAAAAACAAACAATTGAGACGATGAATAAAACCGACAATGACGCACTTAAAACTTGACTAACAAAAGACGGATAATAAACTGCATCCGCAAATACAAAAGAAGCAAAAAATGAAGACTTCAAAAGTGTGTTCAAGGCAAAATAATCACTTGCAAGAGGAAGCATAAAAACGTTGAAAGGATTATTTTGGCCGATATTTTACTAAAACGAGTTAAACGAAATTGTTTCTCAGCTAGTGTGGTGGGATTTTCATACGATAAAGTCACTGTCTTTTGTTCTCTCAGTTTCTGATAATGTCTTCTTTGATGAGTGCTAGGTTTGATTAAAGATGCTTTAGCTTTTCAAGATAATGTTTCTTGGCCCGGTGGACTTTATTGAAGGATATTCCATACCAGAAGTAATATATTTAGAGAGAATCCCGTCCTGTTTCTGCTATCTTTAATTGTAATAAACATTTATTTGGGTTTGATAAATTATGATGCTAAGGCGATCCAAAAGAAGATAAACGACCTAATTTACAATTTCTTTTTTGAGACAATGGATTATACTCTCTCTCTTCCACCCATCAAATTCTTAGAAAGGCAATCCAAATAGGTCCTTAATTGCACAAATAAAGGATGAGTGCAAATGAATTTTAAAAAATCATATTTTAGAAACTACTGCATACATTACAATAAGTGATACATGAATTTAAAGAAAAATACACCAAGATTCTTTCAGTTACAGATATCCGTTGTGTGATCCTCTTATTTCATGGCATACATCCAATCTGTAATCCAGTTCATTCCAAACATTTTGTAGAGTTTTTTTTTGCTTGTTATCTTTGGCATGATCCCCACAAAAAGAAGTCATAGAGATAAGACTTCTTTTATAAACCACCAATGCCGAAAACACATCTATGTAGCATTCGGAACCATTTACAGAGCGAAGTTACAAATTATTTAGAACGTACTAGATTAGAGATAGGACGCATGCTGTGTAACAAAAGAGTCACACATTGGACATTTGAAACTAAAAAAAAAATATTGGTATAGTATTTCTCTTTAAATTCATGTATCGCTTATTATAACATATGCAATAGTTACAAAAATAGGACTTTTTTAAAATTCGGGTATATCATTTGTTCTCACTTAGTATTATTAAATAAATTAGGACACATTTGTGCTCTTAATTTCAGAATAAACGCAACATATATGAAAATAAGTTTTAAAAACAACATGATTTAAACAGATTAGATAATTAATGGCACACATTAGAAGTTTAAATTCATTCTGTAAGATTTGATAGTGAAAAATTGGGAATGAAGAAACCATTTAAATTCTGTTTAAGAAAACTTAGTTTATTTTATAATTCTTATATCTTGCTAATTAAAATTAAATTTTATATATATATATATATATATATGTGTGTGTGTGTGTGTGTGTTTAGTGAGCTCTTATTCGACTCTTTATAAAAAATCTGAGATGATTTCGGCTCAGCCCCTGGTTTACCCGTTAATTTTTCTTTTCTCTATATCAAGTACATAATCAAATCCATTCTGATTTTGTGTCTGCGACACCAGAAAATTCCCTAAAATTACTTATTAGTGTCTCAGCATCTTTTTACATTCTTAGTGATATTTCACTCTATCTCAAGTTTCATTATCAGTATCAGGAATATTATCAGTATCAGTACATTAGAATACTTTTATTTCCACTGATTGTTTTGAATCTCTCCAATCATTTTGTTTTTCAAACTGTGTACTACTGCTACTATTATGGTGTTTATTTCACAGCAAGTTTTTCCTTTAATAAGACAGATGGTTTTGCTAAATGTTTATAAGAATGAAATCCAGTGACTAACAACAATTTGGCCATAATTTCTAAGGACAATCTAACATGATCAATATGTGATAGTTATCTATGATATCTTAATCATTATGTGATAGTGATCCATGATATCATGATCAATGTGTGATAGTTATCTATACCATGTTCAACGTGTGATAGCGATCTATGATATGATTAATGTGATAGTAGTATATGATATCATAATCAATATGCCATCTAGCTATGATCTATGTGGTCTATGATATAATGAGTAATAAATGTCCTGCCGAATTCAGTACATTAGAAATTTTAAACAGAGATAAACATTAGAAATTTTAAACAGAATTAAACATTAGAAATTTTAAACAGAATTATCTTATTCAATAGTAATTTTAGTCGCATAACTCGCCATTATGCTATATGTTCTTTTAATTGTTTTTTTATTAAAATAAATAAATATTTGAATCCTGCTTCCCAAGTCTTTAATTGAATCCAAAAAAGCATTTAGAAGTTCGGTAAGTGATTTATACACCTAATTGAGGAAAGCAAGAGAATATATCAACTAATAAGTTGGAAGTAATCTCAATTGCTCTACAGGACTTGATTGCCGTTTCCGTATATTTGCCGTGAATTGTAGTCAGTTTCAATCAAGCATTCAGAATCGAAATACTTAAAATTTGTGATCTGAAAATCTATTTAAATTTAGAATACGTGTTATATTTCAGATTCAAAACGACATCTTAGAATATTTCACCAAATTAGAAAATCATTCCCTTGGAAATGTAATAATAATTTTACTATGAAATCTTCAAAAATTCGTTTTTAGCAATGCAACAGAGAAAAAGAGGTATTTAAAAATATATTTTGACAGTCTTATATTAAAGCAGAACTAATGCTCGCCCACTACTCACTTTATTTAAGTATTTAAACAAAGCAATTTAAAAAGAAAATTAAGATTCATTTTGTTGGAAATAGTGTCCATACTTATTTTGTGGTTAATGAAATATTTTTTCTTTTCTTTTTTTTATCCAAAGACAAAATTTGTTTGTTTGAAAAATAAAAATTAATCTGTCTATTTTTATGTAAATAGCTTTAAAATAAAAGTCCAATATTCTTCATTTTATTTAGTTTATATTAAAGACAATTTTTAGTCGAATGTTCTCCTTAGATCAGTACAGCTCTTTAAGTTATACTTCGATTATTGGGACATTTTAATGAATACAAACATGCATAGATTTAGGAAAGTATATAAAATCGTTTTTTGGAGCATTTATGTTGCTTAAATTATGATAAAGAAATATGAATGCTTAAAACACTTTCGAATTGCATAATTTCTAAATTTGGAATATGACCTTGCTAGTTTTTCTCTCTTTTTCTTTTTTTGACATTTTTTAATGTTTGTAATTATTTAATTTGCTACAACAAAGATGCACTTCTAGATCGACGATGTATATATGTTGCAATTATTGTCAGATAATTTAAATTTGCCGATATAGTCGCTTATAAAAATATCGATAGCGTAATGTAATAACCATATTTTTATTTGATTCTGAAGTATGGAATATTAATAATTTATGAAATCTATTCTATATTCTTTACATTATCCAAATGATTTTAATTTCTTTCAAATTATTTAAATTCCAATATTTTCATATTATTGTCTATCCAGAAAAACAAAATTTTGCATCAATCTTAGTTTTCCTTAATATTCAAAAGAACACTTTTCTTCAAAATTCATCTAGCCTAAATTAAAATATTATTTAAAAAATTAAAGGTAAATGAACATCGTAAATCAAACAGGTTTATCACAAAGTTCGTTATGAAAATATTCGACTCAATAAACTATTTTTCAAACATTTATCATACATTTCTCTTTCAAATGTGGACAAATACTCTGATATTTTTTTAAAGTTATTTTTGAAGTAAACTTTATAATTAAGATTTCACAGAATATAGCAAAATTGTACAACAATCTTTTAATTTTGTATATTAGTATATATAATTATCCACAGCAACCTATAATGCTGGGGGAATTTAAAAAAGGTTCCCATTCTTTTAATTTGCTCAGTTATCATAAATTACCTAGCATAAAATTACCTTTTGTGTTGACGGCAGCTGTCTCAAACAGTTATTTGGATTGATTGACGTATGGGCTTTCGAATAAACCGAAACATAAATATAAGCAATGGTTATTGAACTGTGATTAACAATTTTATTTTTTACTTACGAATATGGATCATATTGTTATCTTTAAAGGTAAGACAAAAGTTTAATGCTGATGTTTTCTTCCAACATTTCTTTCTCGTAATTTTGCATCTATTAGTGATTATCTTCGATTCCCTTTCGGCTTTAATGATTATATTTGATTTGAAAGCCTGTGAACATTATTCATTAAGAAGATCCCATTTTTTCAAATTCTTAAGAATTCTATTAATGTCCGTGAGATTTTCTCCTTTAATTTTCCTTTAGGCATTAAATTAAGATATTAAATACATTTTAGATGGATAACATACCATCTAAAAGGAATTCATCTTCTAGATATAATCAATATTTATATGTTAATATATGTAAATAATATACAAGAAATAATAGAACATATTATTTCGTATTAATATTTTACTATGCTGTTTTATAAAGCTATTTTAATAATTTCCAGTAATTTCCATTTTACAAGGAACTCAAAATTTTCAATTAATAATGCAGTAATATTAATTGCTATAAATAGTACTTGATGTTTATTATAATAAATATGCTCATAATTATTAATGAATTCAAAATACATATGAAGATCATAAGACATAGTTATTATTGTAAGAAATAATAAAAACCGAACCCAATCTTACATTTTCAAAATAAGAAGAAGTAACATATGGAAGCTATAAAATGAAATCAAATCAGCATTTAATAAAATCATAAAGGGATACATAATATTTCTTCTTAAGCGAAAATATGGTATACATTTGGAAAACATAAAATTTAATTCTTAGCTGAAATTATTTATTAAAACATTTACAATAAACTGTAAATGCCAGTCTTGAAAGTTACTCAATGTGTTAGATATCCGTAAAATTTAAATCCTACAAAATAATTCTGTGAATTAGATTAGAGAAAATTGTAAGATCAAAAAATAAAAATAAAAGTATTTTATATTTTGAAAACGAAAATATTTTTTTTCTTGTTTTACTTTTTTTTCTCTTCGTTTTTAAAAACGTATTACGACTCTGCAGAAGATTCAGAAGAAAATAACCTTTTTCAATTCTGAATATCATTCATGAGGGAACGGTTCTACTCTACTCGTATAAAAATGATATATTTTCGATTTTGTAGTTGGAAAAAATATTCTTTGACATAGTTGAAAATATCCTTCTCTCCAAGAAAAGGGGTTGTATTTTATTGCATTCCGTGTAATTCATATGTACGAATTCAACTTGTTTAATTCATTTATGATAATTTATATGTATAAACTCCGGTGTATTTTATTGCATCCACTGTAATTTATATGTACAAATTCAACTGTAATTTATTGCATTCAGCATTATTTATATGTGCAAATTTTACTGCCGTAAGAAATGATAAGTGTATTTTGGATGTAAATTTCTGTTGCTTTAGAATGCTATTGTAAAGCAACTATGCTATGTAATGTTACAATGCTATTGTAATTGTTATCAGTACAATGATAATTTTACAATAATCACCCATTTTTTCGGTACTTGAATGTTATACTTAAGACTTCTTAAATTTATTAAAATGATTCATTTCATCATCTAATAAGAAAAGCCTAATGTTTAATCTAAATCAGAAAGTCGCAGATTTTTAATTTTAATTTAATTTAATTTTTAAATTTTAAAAAGTATTTAATATTTTTGCTAATATTGCATATTTTACTAAATTTCTTTCTAAGAAAATCATTAATTTAATTCATTTCAATACAACATAGGCTACCATACATAATATAACTATATCACTAAAATATAAAGAACATCAATGTTTTGATGAATTTCAAAGTGTTAAGACATGGGACTAGATAGACATATTATAGATAAATCTCAACCCCCAAAAAATAAGGGAATATGTGTAAAAAAACTTGTCAAGTTCCTTATAATATTTTATACTTTTATCAATGCACAAATGGTTACATAAACTCTACACCTAAAAATACTTTTAAAGATGTATTATAAAACTAATTAAAAAAATTAAAGAATTATTTTGGAAATAAAACTACCGATATATATTTTAATATAAATTAAAAATTATATTTACGGAATAATTTTGTGAATAAAACTCGAAATGAATTTTGCAATTTTTTAGTTAAGGTACTAATCAAAACTAATAATAATTTGTAGCAGTTCTCTACAATTTTGTGAAAACAAGAAATGCATAATGCTGTTTAACTACCGATGTAAGATTTTTTATGCATTCAGATTTTATGCATACATCTTATTATGCAATGATAGAAATTCTATGATTCTAATTGCAAAAACTGCCATATTTATATATTTTGCAATCAGGAAAGACTTAGAATTCATCTTATACATTACTGAATGAACAGATTGGATTCTTAAATAAGGAACAGAGTTAAAAATAATCAAGGAAGCTTTTAAACACCTATCATGATATTCGAAGGGATAAATATTGAATTTCTATATTATAATTAACATCAGGTGGTTTCATGTGAGAAACAATAAAAATTACATTTCCGAAAAGGTTTTATAAATGAAAATAAAATAAAATAAATGATTTACTGATCTTGTTCAAACATTTTGTTTTTTTATACTATTTTTATTAAATAAACTTGAATTTTATAAAGATGTATTTGAAATATCTCTGCCTAAACTATACACCAAGATTTGATTTAAACAAATTTTCACTAACTGTTATAGTAATTAAAAATAGAGCTTCCCTTTCAAAAGTAAATAAAAAATGATAAAAAGTATTAAAACATCATTATTTCCATTATTTATAAAGACGGAAATAGTGTTTATGGTTCAATATTAATTTGCACATTTTTGTATGTTCCTGATTTTTTTTTTCACTTTGATAAAATATTTTTTGAAGTAAATCAAATACAGTTGGAAAAAAGTAAATTATTTTGAATAGAATGCGATTTTTTTGCATAGAAAATTTTATTGAGTTTTGAGCAAGAAACAGAAATAACGTGGTTTGAATACAATATTGTAAAATTCCGAGGAATAAGTTTAGGATCAAAGACAAATTCATTAGAAAATTTGGGCAATTGAATACCATCAGATGTTGCAGTTAGAAACATATACAGAGAATACAAATGGTATACCCGATTTTAGAAAATTATAAATTCAAAATTATTGCACAAATTACAATACACAATAAATGCATTAACAGAGAAAAATACTAAGTTTTTTTAAAGTTACAAATATCGTATGCCTGACTTGTATGAACAAGTATGTATGAACTTGTATGATTTGATTGTATGAAATGTTACATTTCATACATCCAATTTGTAATGCGGTTCTTTCAAAACATTTTGTAACATCACTCTCTCGATGATTCCGAATGCAGCACAAACTCATTCTTTAAGATACGGTAGTGTCTTCGGCATTAGTGGAATATAAACAATATACTGCCTCAATGGTTTTTTATGCAGTTATGTCAAAGATAATAGACTAAACAAAATGTTCCAGAGTGTTTAGTACGGGATTGGATTACAGATTGGACATATGCCGTATAACAAGGGACACGCATCGAATATTTGTAACTGATAAAATTCGGTATATTTCTCTTCAAATTTATGTATATATATATACTTCTCATAAATGAAGAAATACCCAGCTTTTTTATAGTCTTATGAATTTTTTTTTAAATTTAATTCCAGATAAAAAATTGTGAAAAAATTGAAATTTTTCTTTCAAATCTGAAAATTATCCTTGAAAGAAAAAATTCATTCGCTGATATAAAAAACGATGTATTATTAGCTGGGAAGTAAAAAGTACATCCGGCTTCAGTTGAAAAATGCTCTATTTTCAAGAATCTTATTTTTTAGTGTTACTTTTGGTTACTTTACTGCACAAAAAATATGCTGATTTAAGAATCTCGTGTATATGCGAAAAGCGTATTCATTGCATACAAAGTATCTTCTTATTTTCAAACGGTATTTTCATATGGTCAAAATATTTTAGAATGTATTTTTATTTCAGCCCTTTTACTCACAATTCTTTTTTTCAGTTCTTGTTCCAAAAAGATTAATACTAAAATGTTCTTTCAAAACAGCCGGGTATTTTTCTCTGGTAGAAAAGTGGGTCATTTTTTATGAATTTTATTAAACATAAAAAGTTAAAAGCAATCAATAATTTTGTCACGAAGATTTATATTTTAAATTAGAGTTTCCTCATTTGTAGGAGTGTTAGATATAATTATTCTTTGGCACATGATGTATCTAATTTTGTACATCAGATTTCTTCTTTATGTAAAAATAAGCATATATATTAATCAATTTTCATTAGCTGTTTTCTTATATCAAAAAATAAATCTATTATATTCCCTCAATGCGACTGCTATCCTTTTGCAAATATTATTCTAACTACACACTAATATTTTACGTTTTCATTATGTATCAAATAATTGAAGCCCGGTGGCATAATTCCTAATGCACAGAACCGAGGTTCGATCCTTGGGTTGGGCAAGAATGACTAATCTTTTCATCCCTTCAGTGGGACAATAAAAAGAGACCAAGCATGCTTGGAAGCTAAAAATTAGGGATTTCAAGTTAGGATTACCATAGAACTGGGTCATATGCCTTGCATTCCTGATCCCTCGGTTAGGAAAGCAGAAATGGGCAATGTAACCCTTGGCCCACGGGTGCGATCGGGTCCCTGTGCATAGTTTTATCTTTTATTTATCTTCAATATATATATCTATATATTTATTTATGATTGTATATATATATATATATATATATATACAGACAGACAGAGATAGATAGATAGATAGATAGATAGATAGACGGACGGATAGACAGACAGACAGACAGATAGAGAGAGAGAGAGAGAGACTAGTTGCACACGCAGAGGAAAATAAAATATTTTATAGAATATTTTTTGATACATAGCATTTTTCTATGAATAATGCTATAATAAAATCCTCTGATATTTAGTATTTTTAATGCAAAAATTACTTTATAGTAAATATTACAACGCATAAAATACTTTTATTGCTTAAATCATCATCTGCTTTTATTTAAAATCTGGATATCAATTAAACTATGCAATTTATAAAAAAAATATTTTTGGTTAATTTTCTCCATAAAAATTTTGATATGTGTTCTAAAAATTCTACAAAACTTTTTCAAAAATAGTAAAATTTAAATAAGATTTAGCGGTTGACTGATGCTAAATTTTAAAAGTTCATAAATCATTGCTCTAAGATAATCAGCTTATTGGTGAATAAATAAATAATGAAAGAGTGGTATAAATTAGTAAAATAGCTATTTAAAAAGGTTTTAGAAGGATTTAACTTGTAAAAAAACTATTTATGAAACTTTAAATTAATTGAGAATTCAAATATATATATATTTTTATTTTGTCAATTTGGCAGCTTTTCTAGCTAAAAAACTCATTTGCCATGAGAGGTGCTAGTTGAACGAGTTTATTTATATTTGCACCATTTGCTAATTACTATAATATTATATAGTTTATTCTTAACTTATTATTATGTTTATGAAAAATAAATTTTTTATATATTTTACATAGTTTAAAATTTATTTTCTTTCAAATTTTTGTTTAATTTCCACGATAATGTAAATTCTATCCTTCTTTCTTTTAGTTTATCGTCTGGTCTTTAACAATTGTTTTAAAATCCAAAAAGTTTAACTGACATTCCTATATGTTGAATCAATGGAAATATCACTGACGTTAAAAAGTATTTCGTGTCCAAAATATCAGCTGCAAAATTTACTTATGAATGTTTACTGCTTTTTCATTGATTATTCTTTATTTGATTTCACTATATCTTTATTTTCATTGATTATTCTTTAATAAACCAAGTATTACTCCCAAACGAAATGTTAACTAATAATAACAAGCAAATCTCAAACATTATTTCACCAAAATAAAGAATTTTTTGACACCATAATGCAAGAAAACATATGAAATGAATAACATTTTGGGACCTCTTATAGGGAAAAAAATTACTCAGCCTGTACAAAAATGTTCGCTTTTCACTTTTTTAATAATTCGAAACGATGACACTTATTGATGACTACTCATTACTTAGTTATAATATTTTTTTATTTCACATATTTGCTTTTTCGTGTCAGTGAAATGATGCACAATTGTTTCTGAAAAATAACACCATTTATGAAGAGTAGGTATAATTCCAATTTAATTAAATTTATAAATTAATATTAATTACCTAACACTTACTTTTTACAAAATCATCAAACTCAAATATCTGGTAAAAACATTTATATGACGACCATATCATATGAAAGCACTTACATATTTATTATCTAGAGGGTAAAGTCATTCAGCTTTACATATTGAGTATCTAATACGTAAAACTTCGTACATTTTTTATATATATGTTTTTTTCTCGTTATTTTATACGCTTTTATACATTATCCTAAGTAATGTTTTTATATATTTATATAAATTTTGTTCTTTAAAATCAGGAATGCAACTGATTAGCTCAAGTCTCATGGATGAATGAATTTATATATTTGTACATTCTATATTAAACATGTGTAACATTAACTGAACAAGATAGAATACAAATCAACTCAATTTTCAACAAAAATAAATAAAAATCTAGTTATAGCTGTACTTAAGTTAATATTAATTAAAGTACGTAAAAGAAAATAACTACATTTAATTGTTTATTTAATGGAATGAATAAACATTACCATTTTTTAACAGTTTTTACACTTTTTTTTTCCCAAAAAAGGAAACCTTTTGAATTTCTGAAAGATATGATTCATCGAAGTATAAATCAAGTATCAGTTTACCGAATTGATTTGATATATTTTTAATTATTAAAGACATAAGATGTCATTTGATGTATTATTATGGTTGTACTTAAATTTATATATACACTGAAGTGACAAAAGTCATGGGATGACTGCTAATATCGTGTCGGTCCTCCTTTTGCCGGCGAAGTGCAACAACTCGAGGTGTCATGGAGTCCACAAGTCGTCGGAAGTCCTCTGCAGGAATATTGAGCCATGCTGTCTGTATAAACGTCGATAATTGTGAAGTGTGGATGGTGCAGGAGTTTGGGCACGAACGGACCTTTCAATGATGTCCCATAAATGCTCGATGGGATTCATATTGGGCAATCTAGGTGGCCAAATCATGCGCTGGAATTGTCCGGAATGTTCTTCAAACCAATCGCGAACAGTTCTGGCCCGGTGACATGGCGCATTTTCATCCATAAAAATCCCATCGTTGTGTGGGTACGTGAAGTCCATGAATGGCTGCAAGTGATCTGCAAGCAGCTGAACATAACCATTTCCAGTCAATGATCGGTTCAGTTGAAACAGAGGACCGAGTCCATGCCATGTAAAAACAGCCCACACCGTTATGCAGCCACCACCAGCTTGAACAGTGCCTTGCTGACAGTTTGGGTGCATGGCTTAGTGGGGTCTGCGCCACACTCGAACTCTACCATCAGCTCGTAGCAACTGAAATCGTGACTCATCTGACCACGCCACGGTTTTCCACTGGTCTAGGGACCATTCGATATGCTCAAGAGCCCAGGAGAGTCGCTGCAGGTGATGTCGTGCTGTCAGTAAAGGCACTCGTGTCGGTCTTCTACTGTCATAGCCCAAGGAAGACAAATTTCGCCGCACAGTCCTATCGGACACGTCCCTCGTACGTCCCACATTGATTCCTGCAGTTATTTGACCAAGTGTTGCGTGTCTATTAACATTGACCATTCTACACAGACGTCGGCGGTCTCGGTCGTTAAGTGCAGGTGATCGCCCACTTCGCTGTCCATGATGGGATGTGATGCCTGAAATTTCATACTCTGGGGATACTGGGGATCTCGGAATGTTGAATTCACTAACGATCCGCAATGGAAGAACCCATGCGTCTAGCTCCAACTAACATTCCACGTTCAAAGTCTGTTAATTCTCGTCGTGCCGCCATAAATCCCGAAAAACCTGTTCACATAAATAACTTGAACACAAATGAAAGCTCTGGAAAACGAACTGCGCATTTATACTTTTTCGCTGCGATACTACTGCCATCTGTATATTTGCATAATGCTATCCCATGACTTTTGTCACTTCAGTGTATATTTTATAGTAAAAGAAAAACTATATTTGTCTTTAAGTTTATCCTCTCATACATGAGCACAGAAATATATTCAATTAGAATAGTAAAATAATTATGACTGCCTTATATACATAAACTGTGATAAGAAGTAAACGAGATAAGATACTTCATTGCATATTTTCATTGAGTATGATTTAATTTATCCTTCATACAAGTGATCTGTGGGTCTCGAGAATATCTAAGAGGAAATCTTATTTTTTAAAAAATATGATTAACTAATTGAATACAATGGGCCAATATACCCCAAGAAAACAAAGCACATTTCGAATAACTTATTAAAGTAAAGCAACTTATTAAATTGAAAACTGAGCAAATAATATTGAAAGGTTGAGAAACTCTGCTAATTCTTTTGATAAATAAACATTTAAAAATGTACTTAATATGAGTTATAAAATTTTCAGTATTTAAACTATACATATTATTTAAAAAATTACGAAATAAAGTGCCCAAAGAATATAATTAAATATTTTAACTATTACATATATCGTTGAAAATAATGCGCTTTTAAAATAACTATTGTTTTATTCTAAAAAATGTATACACATAAATGATATTATTTAAAATATATGAAGTGTTATTACTTGCTTATAAATTAGTCCGTTAAATAAACCTTCGTTTTTTAGATTTTACCATAATTTGAAAATGTTAATTAATTAATTGCTTTCTATTAACTTAGTTGACTTCTAAATTGCATTAAAAAATCAATAAATCATTTTTATCTCTATTTGGGCATTAGACTAAAAAAGGAACTTCAGAACTTTCAATTTGGGATTGAAACATTTTGTTATGAACAATTTATAAAAGCAGTCCGCATATAAAATAAAATAGGTAATACTCTTTAATTGAATTCTTTAAAAATCTAAATCTATTTTTATTACTTATATTTTTAAGTTGAAGCTTTTGGAGATAATAATCCATTAATCAATTTATTATTTCATTCTTCAGACCATTTTCAAAACCTTAAAAATTTTAAATTAATATATATATTTTACAAAACTCATGTTGTTTTTATTGTTCTTTATGGTTGTTTTAAAAGTTTTTAATATTTATCACCATATTCAAACCCTTATCATTACTCCGCAATTTAATATATTCCTAGAGTTGCTTTTCTTATGAACCACGATAGGAAAAAGAAACTCAGACACATTTAAAAATAATACTCTTAATTTTTGCATCTGTTAATGAATAATTTATAATGTTTTGTTGCATGCATAAAAAAACTTTATTTGCATTAATTTATTCATAATTCATTGTAAAGAATTCAATTAAAATACATAATTTTTTAATCACTTGGCAAAGAAATTTTTTTCTGCACAGGTATATTTCCAAGAAAATTATCTATCTAATGAAATGAATAATAACAGCTAGATCATCTTGTAAATGCAGATTTCATCAAAATTTTATACTTATATTCAGTGGTATCTTTTCGAATATATATTTCTTATGTTAAACAAATTGAATACAGCAGCATTTCAAATAAATTTAAACCAGAATAGAATAAAACAAAGTCTTAATAATTCTGTAAGAACATAATATTCCACTGTGAGTCATAAAATCTATGACACATCTAGTTTAGAGTTTTTCTTTCCGATTAGCTAGTAAAAAATATACGTACAAAGTATTTAAATAATGTAATTAGGCAAAACAAATATTTCATACTCGATTCATTTTTAAGCTAATATTTCTTAAAATATAATATTAAATATATAAATTTCAACTAGATTATTAAAAAGTGTTAAATGAAAATTAAATGTGTTAATATTATTATTTTAAAATTAAAGTTATTAAATAAACATTAAAATGAACAATAATTTCATTGCTTGTCACATTCAGCACATAAAATCAATCTTTTTTGCATTAATATTTTTTTAGGAACTTTTAAGTATACCAGTTTAAATTCAGTCTCACTACAAAATAAACATTATGTTCCTCGTATGCGGCATTATAAAAATAGCATATTACCATCATGTCGGAATTCTCTTTTTACATCATGGTTTTTATATTAATAACAGACAGCAAAATTTCCCTAGTGGACCAAACATGGAACAGATGACCACAGATGTGATGATGTAATTATCAGGGAAACCGCCAATTGATGATTCTGGAAATTTCTGACTAGTCTCTTAGATAAGGCCTCCTAATTACTTGGAGAGTAATAACAATTTTTGTTAGCTTAATAATTTCTTTCATAAGACTACAAACTGTTAAAGTGACGTATAATTGCAAATATGTTTTTGTAAGACAAGTTTTAAAAAATAAATAATTTATTTCTAATTGTTATTTTTGATTATAATTAAATAAAGGGAGAAATAATAATGATAGTGAATATGAAATATTTAATTTCAGTTGCTTTTTAATTAGTCAAAACAAACTGAACAATAAACAGCGGTCAATAACAAGTAAATATTTTATTGGTATGTATAATGTAGCAGACCTCGAGGTGGTGTACCTTCATTAACATTAAATCTGCTACGTATTTGTCTTTTACCGTTTGTATGAAATATTGGAAAGTAAAAAATCCAGTCTTTATGGCCTGGATGGTATTCTGGATATTTTTAAAGAATAAATAAATATTTTATTCGTAAATTAAAAGCATTTAAATAAATTTACTCTTGTAGTTTTTCTCTCCATTTGTTTGAAAACAGGAATATCCGAAACCGCTTTGAATTATCTTTAACATATGTCACAAATCAAAAATCTATTATTAAACTGTAAAGTTAAATAGTGAGTGAAGAGTTTGCATGTTTGGAGAATGCGCACACTAAATCATAGGAAATCGAATGATTCAAAAAGCAGTGCAATCAATTATCACTATGTGAAATTTAAACACTGCAATCTGTTTAAGGTAAGGACAGTGTAGCATGAGGAAATCAATAATATAATGGTAATAAACAATATTATTTGATTATTTTTTATACAAACAACAGTAGATGGATGAGAATTCATATGAAGTACAGTACAGAGAACACAATTTGCATAAACGAAATCTAAAATGCCGTCTTAACAGATAAGAAGGTCAGTAGTTTCTGAACTATTTAAAACTACCATACCATAGTAGCTCTCTCGTTCACGAAGCATGTTTTATTAGAAAGCATTTCTTTTAAAATGATAATAAAGCTGCTAATGTGCATTCACTTGCACCGAGGGAAATACATCCTTGCTAAGTACATCAAATCCAGTAACATGAAATGTTTTGCAGTGAATTGTCAAAATTTCGAGGAAATGGATACTTTACACTTCAGCCAGGCAAGGAGGAAAGGAACTTATTCGTGAGATCATGGATAATGTCACAATCGGTGTCGTTGAACAAGCCAATAGGAGTATTGCTGGACCTTATAGTATCCAAACCGCATAAAGGAAATTAGATTTACAATGGAGGTACTTGTGGATAGAACTCAAACTATATATAAATATGATATACTATATACGAGAGATGAAACCCAGTCAATAACAATTTTCATGAAACTTTTGCTTTGGAGTTGTTTGTACGGATGAAGGTGGATTAAAATTGGTTCTCGAATATCTTGTGGACCAAATAGGTTCATTTTTGCAAGAGTCGGACATTGAACATACAAAACACTTCAATATCTTGCCCAATGAGAATCCGCTTCATATCTATCACAAACAGCACGATTACTACAATTGTCTTGATGGGACTATTTCTTTACTTATGATCTTTCAGAAATCAAAATTCTCTTGTAGAACTACAATAGTTTATCATGATATGTTGCTAGGTATGGTCAATATAAAACTCTAACAGTGTGGATGCTTTACCACAATAATATTACAAAACGTCTAACAGTGTGTATGCTTTACCACGATACTATTACAAAACGATGTTGTGCTTCTTCACAAGGCAAGTGGAGTCAACAACTTCTGCTTCATCGGTATGTAGAATATCACATTATCAATTGTGAATTTCCAACAAAATGGTCTAAGCACTCTATATATACTTCATGTTATTTTTGACTTTGGAATTACCTGAAAGATGAAGTTTATCGATGAAGCATGAGGAATCGGATGGACAGAAGAACCATATTCTCTTGAATGTATGCAAAAACATCCCGATCAGTTGTATGCAGATATAATTCCTGTTTTAACTCGAATATTTTCAAAACTTAGTATGTCACCAGAAGAATACATCTAAAACCAACCGAACATTTTCGATTTTATGTTTTTGTTTGTGTTTGCATTAAAATTTCTTCAGTGCAATTTTATGTAACATTTAACATTTGCATATAAATGTTACAGTAAAGTTAATTACCAATATCCAAGTTTGGAGTCCTGTTGGTACTGTTATATATACATTTTTGTACTATATGTATTAAAAAAATTAAACAGTTAAAAGTAACTTATTTAAATCTAATGACTTTTGTTTGAACATTTTTTGTATCAATCAGTTTTTTTGATTTATGTGCAAGCTTACCAAGTACGAAGGTATCAGGTTTTCAGTTTCTTTCATATATATATATATATATATATATTTCTAACATTTTGTGGGCATTTTTCCTATAATCCATTCATTTAGTCATAAGAGAAATATATATTATTGTATGTTATTACTCGTCTTTTTAATAAATAAATTAAGATTTTATTTTTGACGTAAAATTGAAATAAGTGTTTTTAGCAGAAAAAATGAATAATTAATGCATTAATTGTTACTTTCAATTTTATGTTCATGTATATATATTTTTATAATTTATATCATAAACATATTTTTTAATAAGATTCACTTTTTTAAATTGATCTTAATCTCTTTCGCTTTGAGAAATTAAATTGCTGTACAATTTTTTCATGCTACTGATATACAACAGTGACTACATAATTAAACTCTTTCAATGATTTAAATGGAAAACGATATTTTTTTATTATTAAATTCTTTCATCATTAATTTTTTCAATTCAAAATAAATTGTATGAAAGATACATTTTTTCCTAAAAATCATTGGCGATACCAAAGCTCCTTTAAAATATTTTATTTATTTAATATTTATTTTTATTAAAATCATTTAAATCTCTAAATTCTTTTTCCCTTAGACCGATTCTAATGGTTAAGGAATGATTTTTCTTTTAATTGGTTGGGTGTTAAATCCGCGTGGCCTAATGGATAAGGCGTCTGACTTCGAATCAGAAGATTGCAGGTTCGAGTCTTGTCGCGGAGGGGTGGTATGTTTTTTTATCTAATAAAATATTGGTTAAACAATCTGTTTATTTTTATACATGGTGCCGATAAATATTTAATTTTACTGTCGATGTAAGTATAGAAAATATTTCTCAAGATTTTGATTGTGGTAAATATGACGAGAAAGTATATACCGAATTACCGAATTATAACAGAAAACATATTATATGAATTATAAGTATTTAAAAGCAGAGCCTCATTCATTTCAAATAAATAGTTTTGATATCTTAATTTATATAATTTGAATATTTATGTCGATAATATATTCAAAATGATTAATTATTTATCTGAAAATGATGAAAACATAGTTATTAATACAATTTCTAATAATTCTAGTAAAAATAAAGAAAATATTTCTTTTTTAACGTTTATCTAATTAATTATAACAACTGTTATTTTGCTACAGACATATCATTTATAAGAAATCATACACCGGCAAAAAATTGAATAATCGGAAACTTAAAATGTGTTAAAATATAAAAAAACTTTCAAATCTTAATGTATTAATTTATTAAAATGCTAATGCCTATATCTTGAAACTTCAAATAATATCGATGAGCTGGTGAAGAGGAATGCATACATTACACCATCTTTCATTAACTTTAGCATTTTGTTGAAAATTTTTTGAGTATTGGTGCGTGCATTATTATTTAGTTTTAAAGGACCAAAGCATCTTTGTTTTGAATTTGTTTATATTAAGATATTCTTTTTGAGATTATTTCAAAATTTATTCATTGACCTTTATAAAAATATTTTTTGTGTCATATTTATGTGAAGCAGAATATTAATTGTAGCAAAAATATTAACAGATATTTTTATAATACTTGGAAATATTTATTCCAAAACACAAAATTCTCTTAAAAATTCATTTGAAGGAATTTTCCAGCAAATATATAAGTGGAGCTCAGATGAAAACGAAACAACACTGTGGGTATAAATGAAGAGTTTATTCAAAGCATACACTAGACCTAAGCGCAAAGAGCCCATTGATTAAAAAGCCGAAAAATTTTCCCCACAGAATTCATGTGACAGTGATGAGAGCCAGTCCTTCAAAGCGCCCTTGAATTCACCTTCCGAATTGAAGTGCTTCAATTCAGATGTTTCTTCAAGGGACCAAACACATAAAAACCTCAGGCTGATGTATCTAGATAGTAGGTTGGATGGTCGAGCTGCTCCAATTTTTACTCGACCAGTTTTGCATGTTTCACCCTGGAGATGTGTGGATGAGTCTTTTCATGGTGTAGAACCAGAACCTCCATGAGTAGCCCAAGGTCTTTGGCTCTTGATGGACCAGCGTAGCTTCGGAATACCTCGTAGTGTACATATAAGTGTAATGGCTCTTCTGTGCTCGATGAATTCAACAAGTAAGGGACCTTGGACTGCGAACTCAATGAAGCTGTGAAGGGCTAGATCTCGTCACTGCCACAAACATTCTTGGAATAAAAAATTATTTGGCCTGGTAACCATTGGGATCGTTGTACTCATTTCTATGGTGTAAACTTTAAATAAAGTCTTCATTTATATCCACAGTATCCTTTCGTACCTTTTCATTTCAGCAGTCCTTGTAATATTAGATAGCTTCCATCGACAAATTAATAAAAATAACCCGATCTTTAGATGAGCTCCAGATACGGTCGACTCCGAATAACCCCGCTTTCGTCATTAGCTCTTTTTTTTTTCTCGTGGCATTTATTCCTTTTATATAATCACCTCCTCAGTTAATTCAAGTTGTTCTTCAAAAGTATGTTGAAAAAAATCCAGGGAGGAATAATAGAGTACAACCAAGTTGACTTTTTCAAAAATTTTGTTGTTATTTATGGCGTCATCGATTCCGTGTCTCTGAAACTGTTTTTAATTTGAAAATGAAAAATGAATTTAAAAAATATAATAAAATAACATTTTAAAATATTTTTTCTTCATTTTTATTTGTTAGTTTCAGACAATTGTTAACATTAATGTAGTTCCGAAGTAAATACTCAAGGAGAGACTGCTTGAATTTTTCTTATAACATCGTTCCAAGATTTATAACATTTACCATTTTTTAATAATTTGGTAATTACATGATTTCAAGAATCCATTGTGTCTTCAAAATAAATTCCAATGTTGTTTACAAAAGACTGAAAAAGTAAAGTAAAGTAAAATAGCAATGGAGTCATTTTGACACCATGTCTTTGACTAAGTGAGGAAATTCATATTTCCATTTACGAGATAATTCACGTAAGCATATTGTAAGTAAATAGGGCATGGAAAAGAAGTGAGCATGCATCTTTGAAGTGATGAATTACTATTGCATTTAATAATTTAAGTGACATCAAAATGAAAATAAAATTAATCATTATGTTTGAAACGAAAATCGATGCAAGCGTCAACTATTGTAATACCCTTTCTAAATATATAAATTCAGCTCTTATTATGGAATGGAGGAAATTGAACAGTAGGTTTAGGCAATGAAGTTATCACAAAATTGATGATGAAAACAATTGTTTTATAGATTAGAATTAAAACAACCTATATTGCCTCGAAAAAAATAATTATATTTTTGTTTCAGAATATTAAAATAAAATGTATAATGGAGACGTTAACAATTGAAAATGGTTTGCGGGATATATAAATTAATAAGTAATTTCATTGATAAGCTGGAAACTTTTTATGGTGTTGGAATCCGAATCAGATCAGTGATTAAAAAACCCCGTAATGGCTCCAACTTGAGCGAAATTTCTTCATGGATTGAAACAAATGAAAATCTGAGAGTATTAATTTTGGACTGCATGGTAGCTGTTTAAAACCTTCTCAATCAAATCATTCCAATGTTCCTTCCTCCCTTAGTCATTTTTCGACAGCTTTCAAATCAAATTCAGTTTGCAAATTTCTTCACTCCAAAATTTAGTATGATGAAAATAATATTTTTTAAACTTACTCTATAATATTATATACTATACTGATATAATATAATATATTGATATCCTATATTGATATAATATAATATATTATAATCCTATAATATATTGATGCTTGATAATAGAATCATACTTAATTCTATTTTCAAATTATCAATCATATTCAAAGCAATTTATAATTATTACCGATTTTGTTATTATTTACATTTGTTTGGATAATTTTGAAATCCAATAAAATGTCTGAAAAAGCATTTTAATTCAAATAAATAATAATTCAATTTATCTTGGGTATTAAAAATACATTTCATTTTTTATAAATTATTTAATAGTTCTTCAAGTAATCACTGCATGGTCATTTTCATTATTTAATTATATGAAACAAAGATCCCAAATACCGAAGTAGATAAACCGAAAAGATAGCTTTTGTTTCGAAATATATGTCACACAAATTATTTATTAAACTGTCTGGTATTCATTAATGTATTCATGCAATGTAACAGAAAAATTTAAATAACGTGACATTATAGCATTGTAAATACCAAAGGGTGAGTTAAATTTGTGCGAAATTTATTTTCAGAAAAGAACTCGGTGAAATTAGACAAAGATACGTAGTTATTTTTTTCGGCCAGCCAGAAAATTCCGCCAGCCAAATCAATAAAAAAATCCTTATTTTTGAGTGATTGGCTAAATTTAAATGAAACAAACCATTCTCTTAACGAGGATCTAATTGAGATTGATTAAAACAAAATTCGGCCTGTCATTGATTATACGAGATTGAGTGTATGAAAATTTTATTGGCAACACAGCATGTACGTACTAAGGACCGAGTTTCTCGGAAGAAGGGGGGAGAGCTACATTTCCGTTGTTGTTTAACTCAATTATCACTTCAGAAACTTAATGTAGCTACTAGTAAATAAATTATTTCTTAAGCGTCTTTACGGAAGAGATCGAACTTTTTCTTCTTCTTAAATACATAACGGCAGTGTTTGCAAATTAAAAAAGATAAATCAAGGTAGTTGCTTTCAGCTGTGCAGTCAATTTATTTTGATTGGATTAAGACGTTGAATTCTTTAAAGAAAATTATTTCTGCATAAGCTTTAAATATCAATAATTATGCGCTGAGAGAACGCTTCGAAAATCTCTTGGTAACATGCATTAATTAATTCAGATAATAAATATACAAGTGAAAGAATGTAGATATAAATTAATTTCTATTTTACGTCCAAATACAAATTAACCGCTTCATGAAAATTGATATATACAAATACACTGCTATTTGTCTTTATAAAGGCAGATTTAAAAATTATTTTTTAAAAATATGTTATCATTTTTACTTTTTCTATAATAGTGGTTAAGTACAATATATATAAAATTCATTATTTTAAAATTTTAGTTATGGTAAAATATATGTATATAATAATTATAATATGTATGCAATAATATGTATATAATAATTATAATATGTATGTAATAATATGTATGTAATAATATGTATGTAATAATAATAATTTATCACATAATTTATTTTATTTCAGATTCATAAAAAATATGATATATTAAAAATTTGATACATTTCAATATTTTATTTAAACAGTACCAGCTTGGAAATATTTAGAAATATATAGGTTTTCCACATTAATTTAAAGTTCTTTTTTTAAAAATTTTGTAAATAATTTCTATTTAACTATCAATTCTCACATTTTCCTAACAAAAAATACTGCTCTTCATCTACGAAAGCTATGAAGGTTATATCTTTACATCATAATCTAATCACGGATGACTCATCGTTGTAATACTCAGATGATCTAGTGTTGGTAAAGTATGTACAGATGATGACTTTTACTCAGTTCCCTAAATATCTAAAAGGATGGAGGACAGCTCTGCATTTTTCATATTGTATCCCATGCACGTATTTTTACTTAATTCAAAGGTAGATTATGAATGAACCTGATATATCATTAATGAAACGATTGCGTATAAATGTCATTGAGCAAAGACGCCTAGATTCAGAGTTGAGCGAATTTTTGGAGAATTTGTGATACATCTAGACTATTGATTTGTTTGGTAATAATTTTATAAATGGTTTTTATTGCGAAATGCTTATTTAAAGGCTTATATAAATAAGTAAAATTTTAAAATCCCAAAAAATGAACTGAAATTGTTATAACATCAGTATGTCTCCTGCATTCTTTGTAAAAATGTGACGGAAAAATGATAAGTATTTTTTATCCAATAAAAATGTTTATTTAGATGCATATGAATTTAAAAAAAAAAAGAACGCCTGCATATCCTAGGCCCTGAAAAGTAGGCAAAAAATGTTTTCTATGAAATACCCCCAATATCAGACATGTTTGTCAGTATCAAATCGAAAGTCATGTATTAAATATTGCACAATGCAGTAAATGTAGAAGGCAAAATGTCCTTAATATTCAAGTAAAGAAAAATTTAAGATTTAAAAGTAACTGACATGCAAACAGGATTTCACAGTAAATTATTATTTATTGATCCATAGTAGAGAACCCTGTTATATATGCACAAATTTCCTTGTGCTGATCAGAATATTGCATACGTTGTAATAATTTCTTTCTCACATTCAAAAATTCTTACAAGGTATGCGAATACATTTGGGATGAATTCTTTGAAACAATTTGAAAAAAGCTACATTTTTAAATGACATAACAGAGATTGAATGAAATATCTATGAAACTAAAATATGCATGTTAAATTACAAATTTAAAAAAAACCCAACAAATCCTACTCCTTTTTTTATTTAAAAAGAGGTAAAAAGCAAAATTCTTCTAGTTTAAAGTTTTATCAAAGTATACACTTAAACTTTTGTACATAGCCTAAGAAATATTAGGTTGGTGCGTATGAAATGTCGGATTCTTAAGTGATTGTATAAAACTGCATATCTTTCTTCAAAAGCTGTTTATTCAATCAAAGTATGCTCCATTCGCTTCAATACACTTCTCCCAACGAAATTTTAAAGCGTAGATGCCTGTCTTAAAAAAATTTTGGTCTTTAGAATTAATAAACTCTGATATCGAGTTTTTTAGACTGTCTTCATTTTCATAGTGTTTGCCCCTTAAAAACAGCTCTAAATGCTTGAAAAAATGAAAATCGGTCGGCGAGAGATCCGGTGAATATGGTGGATGCTGCAAAACTTCATATTCCAGTTCGTTCCAGCTTATTTCGCTCTGTCAGTGCGTGCGGTACCCACTTGTCCATCTTCTTAACCTTGCCAATCTCAGAAAGGTGTCTCAATATCGTTGTATGGTCAACTTTCATCCTGATAGCAAGTTCCCTCGTGGATACGGCTGGATCCGCTTCCACTAGAGCCTTCAGGTCATCATTCTTCACAGACGTTTTGGGTCTTCCGCGCGGCTCATTTTGCAGTGAAAAATCACCAGTCCGAAATTTTTCGAACCAACGCTGCACTTTCCGATCGTTAACCGTATTCTCCCCAAACGCTTGGTTTATGTTGCGTGCAGCTTTTGCAGCACTATTACCAAGTTTGTACTCATATAAGAAAATGACGCGAATGTCGGCAGAATTCATATCGGCAATAAACTCAAAAGAAATAACAAAAGGGAAGACCTTCGAGAAAACCTATTTTGCTGAAATGAGTCTCTGGCAATGGACAATACGACTATGAATGAGGTTATGCCAAAGGCAAAAGTATAACGAAAACAGGGAGACAAACGTCCGCATGTAAAGAGAATCCGACATTTCATACGCACCAACCTAATATATTATATAGTTCCTAAAACAAATATAATAATCTGTAGTTTTATTCATTCTTTAAATATTTCAATTTGATTAATATATGAAAACACATTTTAAAATTTTGGGGGCGTTGTGAAGCACAAGCACAACTATCAAATGTTTCTAAATATTTAGATTACTTTTTCTCTAGGTCAAGAAATGTAGAAGATATTGTAAATTTTTATACGAAATTTGAACAAAAAAATATGCATTAGTTTTTAGTTTATGAGATTTTCGTAATTGATTTATTATATTTTAAATTAATAACTGCATAAGATGTTATTGAATATATTATTATAAGTTTACATGATTCAGATATATTTTACAATGAATTCTTTTGTAAATGATCGCTTGAAAATATATTTTATATTGATAATAAATATTTTTATATATGTTTTATGCATGAAAAGGGACAAAATGGAAACGAAATAAGATATCTTGTAACATATTTTAAATTAATAAATTTCGTTTCATCCTTTAGGCTATTATTTTGACAAATAAACACTTAAAAATTCATTTAATATCAATTGTAAAATGTATTAATATTTAATCTGTACAGTATTTTCGAAAAGCTACAAAACGATATATACCAAGAAAATAATTAATTATTTTAACTATAACCTAGCTTCCTGAAAACTAAAGCGTTTGTAGAATAATTGCTATTTTATATTAAAAATGTGAAAATATAAATGATATAATTTAAAATCAATGAAATGTTTTTTATTTATATATGAATTAATTTCATAAATTACCTTCTTTTTAAACATTTTCTTTCAAAAGTTTGAAAATATTGATTAAATTAATGTTTTCTATTTGCCAATTTAGCCTCTAATGCTGCACTCAGATAGTTTATATACTAATTTGATCTTTATATGAGTTTCCAACTAAGAAAAATAGTTTTAAAACTTTCAATTAAGGATAGAATCATTTTTCAGTTTTAGCTATTTATAAAAGTGGTTTGCATATGAAAATAAAGTAGTTTAGATTCTTTAAGTGGGTTCTCTAAAATACAAATTATATTTTTTGCTTAAGTTTTAAGTTGAAGCATTTGGAGATAGTGGTTTATTAATACATTTGTTATCTAATTCTTTTCGACATGTTTCGAAATTCTAATTCGATTTTTTGAAACCCATTGATCTTACCTTTTTATATGATTGTGTTAAGCATCTCTAACTCCACTATATTCACACTTTTATCATTAATCCATTATTTAATAAATTCCTGGAAATATTTCACCATGAAGCAAGATAGAAAATCTTTCACAGATATTTTTAAACAATACTCTAAATTTTTGTAACCTTTAATAAAAATAATTATGAGGTTTTTTAGAATATATGATAAAACTTTAGTTTGAATTAATTCATTATAAGGAATTCTATAAAAATATATCAATTTATAGCTATTCAGGAATGATATTTCTTACAGCACTGAAATATTTTCAAGAAACATACCTTGGAAAACAGCTAAAAATTGCTAGGTAATCCTGTATAATACAGATTTTATCAAGATTTATATAAACTCTTTAGAATTTCGAGAATCTTTCCTATTCACTTATAATTTATACTTCTGTAAAGCAAAGTGATTATAATTCTCTTGCTTTATTTCAATTAAAATTTCGATAATCATAAAATAAAAGAATATTTTAATATATCTACAATATTATCATTTTCCTTTGTAAATCAAAAAATATATGACACCATTATTTTAATATTTTTCCTTCTGACTATATTACGAAAAAAGTACGCATAAAGATGTTAAAATAAGGTAAATAAGAAATAAATATTTTAATTAATATTTTTAAGTAACATTAAATTTTTAGACGAAATATTTTAAGTATTAAAATGGTTTCGTAACATTAAATAGAAAACGAGTAATAAATGAATCACTTACTACATTCAGAGAATAAAATAGATTTTTTAAAATTATTTTTTTCAAAGAACCTCTACACACACTAGTTTAAAAATAGTCTAATAACAGAATAAACATTATATTCCGCGAAACATGCATTTTATAAACATCAAGTGACCATTATTTTTTATTCTACTCGAAACTTCACTGTTTTTGTATAAATAAAAGATAACAAAATCTTCCTAGTGGACTAAGCAAGGAATACTAGACCGCAGCTGTGATGATGTAATTAACAGAGAAATTGCCACCTGATGGCTCCAGCAACTTCTGATTAGTCTCTCAAAACTACCAGATAAGGCTCTCTCTTAATTACTCCGAGAGTAATAAACATTTTTGTAGCTTAATAATTTCTTTTATAAAACCGTAAACAATGTTAACAACTATCCACATGCTTTATAAGTTAAATAATTTATTTCGAGTTGATATTTTTCCAATGATTCAATTGTATGAAAAATAATAGTAATCTTGAAAATTAAATATTTCTTTTAATTACTTTTTCATTAGTCAAAATAAATTTCTCAGTAAATAGTAACAAATGATAAGTAAATATTTTGTTGGTAAATTAAATGAGTTTAGTTGAATTTAATCTTCATAAATTTATTTCTTTATTTGTTTCAAAAAAGTACTGAAAACTATTTTGATATCGTATATGGTTTAGTTAAAAAATTTATCGTTACATTGAGGTGTGAAACATTGTACATAATAATTCATGTTTTCATTAATCAAAGTCATTAATCATGTTTTCATTAAGTTTTATTAATCATATCAATTTTCATCAATAATTCATTAATCAAAGCAAAAAACAGTTCAAACAATGATCACTAAATGAAAGTGAAGCGGAAACATCTTTTTAAAGTCGAGACAAAGTAATGGCTATTGCTTGGCAAAGTTATACAGAACATAATATATTGGTAATAAACTTTTTTTTTTGCTAAATTGATTTCCATACAAACCTTGATAAGTGCAAAATAATTCTTCTGGCGCGCAATATATGAAGCAAATGTTACATAAATAGTATTTAAAATACAATCCTAACAGATAAAAGAGGGAATCAATGATTTTTCTACATATCTTGACCGCCATACCAGAAAGGCTCTTAAATCTCGAAGCGTGCTCTGTTGCGCTAATTTTTATTAAAGCAACAATAAAACTGAGATCCAGCAATCACATATACCGGAAAATGTTTTAATTTTTATCCCTTTTCGCTAAAAAACAATATCCACACAAATTAATCAGGCCAAAGAGAAAAGGAACTGGTACCACAAGTAATGGATTATGTCACAATGGTTGTCATTGAGCGCGTCAATACGAACATAGTAAGAACTATTGAAGTTCCCAGTGTATCAAGGCGACTGAATTTGTCAATTTTATGGTATGGATGTTCCTGTGAATAGCACACTAATCATATACCTGCACAACATGTAGTGCAAGAGAGTTGCAATCCTCTTATAACAAACGTACGTCGATTAGAATTGACATTCAAATGTATTATGGACCGCCGAATTTTCCTTCGCATGCTCAGAACATTTAACACACAAAACTGCAGTATATAGTCCGTGGGGAATTCTCTGCAGATGCAGTACAATAACCACTATAATTTCGATTGGACTATTTTTTTTCCTTCTATGGAAATCACTTTTCAGAGATTAACAACCTGTTGCACAATTACTATACATTATCTAGATATTTATTAATGTGATCGTAATAGATCGTAATCGTACTAGATATTTATTAATGTGAAATCCAGCAACAGGGCTGCAATGCCCCATTAATATTGTAAAATGATAGAGCGATTCTTCTCATTGCACGTGAGAATCAACGACTGCTGTGACATTCTTTTTGGGAGTATCGCGTTACGAGTCAAATGCGTTTTTACAAAATGGCTTCCGCATTCTTCTGGATAAACCCCGAGTGACATGTGTCTTTGGTTTAACTCAGTGCACCGATGGTTAAAATGAGTTACTCGCCATTAGTAAATCGTACTTTGTCTCCCTTTATTTCATGTGTTGGCTTTTCGCTAGATGAAGACATTCAAAACCAAGTGTGAAATATTTCAGTTTTGTGATTGTTGTGTGTGCCTTCATTAACATTTTAGTACGATCAAACTTAGTATATAAAGGTAAGAATAAAGTTTATATCCAATATATCTTATTTCGATTCGTATTGGCAGTAGCATGTTATATATCCTTTACCATAAATAGATCAAATCAACTAATTAAAAACTATTGGCGTTAGTTATAATATTTTTACATCAACTTATTTCTCTGACTTATACTATGATCTACAAGTGTTTAAAACATTGCATTCTCCATTTCTTATATAAGTTTCACCCTAAAACCATTGTAGATGTTAAAAGTTTGACTACTTATTACTTTCACTTACAAAATTGTTATATGCCATGGATAATAGTCAAATTAACTCGCCAAGAAGACGCAACAAAATACTAAATTCAATACTAGATTCAACAAAAATACCAAATTCACGTCAAGGTTAATATTTCGTAATTATTGCATGTAAATGCAATGTAATTCTTTCTCTGAGGTAATAGTAGGTTGGGGAATAAGTTCATAACGTCTTTATCAAAGACTTTTATTTAAAGTAAATCATTAGTAATAACAGTAAATTAATCAATTACATATTCACCGTTGCTGTTTATGACCTTCTCCCACCTCGCGATTAATTTGTCGATGCCGTTCCGCCAAAATTCACCCTGTCTGGTGTCGAACAATCTGTTGATCCAGTTTTTAAAGCCCTCTTCTTTGTCAAAGGTAACGCCCCTCATATGGTTCAACAGGGAACGGAAAGGATGGTAATCCGACTGTGCAAGATTTAGAGAATACGGCGGATGCTGAAAAACCTTCCATTTGAGCTCTTGGACTGCTATTTTGACGAAGATGGGGGCTGACGTTGTCTTGAAAAAGTATAGTTTGGCCTTGTTGATGAGGCCTTTTCAGTTGCATAGCCTCTTTCACGTGGTGTAGCTGAGCTATTTAGAAATTCTTGGTAACCGTGACATTCCTTTTGAGCATTTCCCAGTACCACATGCCCTCCCAGTCCGAGGGGCGGATCATCGACGACAAAATCAATGTTTTTGAGCTTTCCAAACCATTTACGTGATGTAGACTCGTCTATGGCACCTTCTCCATATTCGTTGCAAATGTCCCGTAATAATTCAGCAGCTTTTTGGCCTCGATGAACATCGAAAAAGAGAAGGTATTGAAAATGTTGATTTTTCCCTCCTGGATATTCCATTTCTAAGCCTTAAAAGTAATTGAAAATTAAATTACTCAAAAAAGTATTGGCACAGCTTTGTAGAAAATAATGAGTTCTATTGATTAAATATCATACACTTTGTGAAGCAGCAAAAAACTGTTGTAACACAAAGAAAGTATAAAAACGTAACGAACATATTCCCCAACCTAATAGTTTTATTAGAAAGTGTGTGAGAAAGTGTTGTGAGAAAGTGTTGCGAGAACAAATCCTATAGAATAAATAAACATTCAATAAAATTTTAGCGTTTTTCGCAGTAATTTAAGAAAATATTATAGTCGAAATAATTTTGTTCCATATTAGTTTTCAAAAAACTATCTTTTCAACTATATTAATGATTTTATGGTGTAAATATATTTTCTATGTTTAATCAATTTTAGACAATAATATTTTAAACATATTTTCTAACATTTAACTTGAGAATTCTGAACGAACATTAAACAAATAACGAGGTACAATAAATCGTTCCTTTCATTACCATTCTCAAAGAACACCAAGCTTTACAATTCTAAAATAATACACAAATCTAATACATAAAAAAAATTTTGTCGAATATAATACTAAAAATAGAATAAATACTATTTATGCTTCTCCTTTATATATCTTTCAATTTCAAGGAATTCAATGAATGCATTTATTACCGACAAGAAAATAAATATCATTCTCGCTATCATTCTTAATTAAACTATTACCATTTACAAAAGATGTTTCCAAGAATATTTCTTTTGTGGCAGCCGATAACAGCTAGTTGAATATGCAATTCAATTGGCTGTGTAATATATATCTTGATGTCAGTGTTTTATTTTATGATATCGAATGATAACAAAAATATAATATACTACTCATAAGGTATCAAGAGAAATGTTTGATTTAGAAATAAATATTTTCGAATAATTGATATATATATATATATAATCTTATATTTAAAATGACTTATATATATTGTATCTGGTGATAGTAAAATCATATTAAACACTTAAAGTCTTAAGGAAATCTGAATTATCCTTTTTTCAGAAAGAATTTTCATCGAATTAATAAATATTAAAAAAGAAACTGTTCCTTTGTTACACCATCATCGTATTTAGTATTTTATATGTTTAATATTGTTTTTTTAATATTTTAATACATTTTTAAAATGAGTTAACTTATTAAAAACTTTATAAACGGGATGAATTAACACATTCGCTGCCACCAAAATTTATATATCCATCCTCAGAAGCCGAATTTAAAAAAAGTGTTTTAATGATTAAAAACGTTCCTAATATTTTAATAGTAAAGCCAGAAAAAAAGAAAAACCTTTTATTCTCGTGTTTAGTGTAAAAAAATTTCGGACGCTCTAGAGCGTCAGTGGCACCTCACGTTCAACTTATTATCTGTATGCCACTGACGCTCTGGCGAGTCTCATCATTTTTCTGCGAAATTATTGACACATTATATAAAGTCACAGTTTAAAAGAAATAAAACGTTTAATTGGATAAAGAGAAGAGATATTTATAAAAAATTATAAAATGTAACAGTAAAATATAAATATGTATAAATGTAAATGTAAGATTATAAAATGTAACAAATATTGTATAATATATATAAACAACATAATAGAAAATGAAAAAAAAATTAAACTTATTACAAACAAAATGTCAGCGTAGAACAGTACTGCATAAATATATTATCCTTTTCTTAGGCTGTGAAGGTCCTGCAATACTTGTACTGTCCGCCATTTTTAAAAATGCACAAAAAAAAAAATTAAACACAAAATTTAAAAACCACGCACTGAAAATATAAAAATAATGCTTCGCTAACGTGCCACAAAAACTTCATTGTTCAACCTCCAAATCCGAACTAAAACTAAAGCAGTTTACTTATCATACTCGATTGTCGCTTCAGAGCGTCGCCGGCATGGAAGATAGCGCCATGCTGACGCGCCAGCGCGTCAGTGGCAGCGAATGTGACTTATTAAGAAATTGAAGTATATATTTTAAAACTTTAAACATCGTCGATCAGTTGGTGAAGAGGAATGTATACATTACACCAACTTTCATTAAATTTTGCTTTTTGGCTTTTCAGAATGTTGTATCGCCTTTATTTTCGATAGTTAGAGACTCTAAGCTTTCCTAGCATTGAAATATCTAAAATAGGTTTGTTTACGACGTGTAAACTTCGATCTTTTGACTCTCGCTTAGGTGAAGCAGTCAATGAAGAATTTATATCCCAAGGAAGAGAAATATGTCTTTATTATATTCTCCTGTTTCTAGTTAAGAGCAAAATTTTTTAACTAGGCATTGGCACGTGCATTAATAATTAGTTTTAGAGAACCAAACTGTGTTTGATTTCAGTTCCTTTATGTTAAGGAATTATGCAGGAAATTTTATCGAAATTTATTCATTGACCTTTATAAAATTACTTTCTTTGTTTTTATATTTATGAGGAGCAGAAATATTAATTGTTCCAGATAATTTGGAGAAATTTTTACAGTGCTGGAAATATTTATTCTAAAGTACAAAATTTTCTCGAAAATGATTTTGAGGGAATTTTTCTAGCAAATATAAATTAGATAGCTTTCAGCAAAATAAAGTTAATCAACAATTAATTAATTAATAACTTTAAACGACTAATCTCTCTCTCTCTGTATATATATATATATATATATATATATATATATATATTGTGTATCGAAAACGAATCTAACGGCTTGGATCAATTTTTATATTTTGATAAGGTTTTGTTTTTTAAGTTAATCTATGTAGAGGTATTTCCTGGAAAAAACAAGATCTTATACAAAAAAATATTTTGTATAACTGCATTGGTGGGGCTACATTTTCACTGTTGTTTAACTGAATTATCAGTTAGAAACTTAATGCCTCTACTAGTAAATTAATTCTTTCTTAAGAATCTTTGCGGAAAAGATTGGACTTTATATTTATTCTAAATACGCAAGGGTAGTGTTTACAAAAAAAAGAAAAAAAAATACATTATGATAGCTGCATTAAGCTGTGCAGTTAATTCATTTTGATTGGATTATAATGATAAATTCCTTACGGAGAAATTATTTCTGTCTTACCTTTTCTATAAAATTAGAATACTTTATAAAATTAGATACACTAATTAAAAAATGAATTCTTAAACCATCTTTTAATAACATGCATTAGTTGATTCTGATAATAAATATGCATGCGAAAGAATGTAGATGTATAGATTAATTTCTATCCATCGTCCAACTATAAATTCATGTTTAAGCGGTTTATGGGAATTGAAAGACGAAAAGAAATTGTTATTTGTTTTTAGTAATGCATATTTATAAAAGATACATTTTGAAATATGTTATATTATTTTATTTTATGGTTCTATATAAGAAGTAAATTATATGTATAAAATCCAAAACTAATAAATTTTAGCTGTACTAGAGTTTATGTATATAACAAAAATAATATATAACACACTTTTTTATTTCAGATTTTTATTATTTTTAAATAGTAACTGTTCTGCAATTATGTATTAGAATCCTGTGACATTTCCATATTAATTTAAAGTTCGAGAAATCTTGTAATTCTATTATTATGTTACCAGTAGTTTTGTAAAGAATTATTTTTTTAATTATCGAATGTCACATATGTATGGGGAAAAACATAGCTATTATTTTATCTTCAAAAGCCATGAAAATGTCTCGTATCGTTTCACACCATAATCTAATAACACATAACTCATTTTTGTAATACTCAGATGACCAAGAGAGTCAGGAAATGAGATACAGAGGATGACTTTTACTCAACTCACCAAGTCTCTGATAAGGTGGAAAGCAGCTCTACATTTTTCATATCGTACCCCATATAAGTATTTTTTCCTTAATTCAAAGATAGATGATGAATTAATCTGGTATATCATTAGTCAAATAATTACTTATACATGTCATTGAGCAAGGACAAAAAATATTTAGAAGAGCATCATTTTTAGTGAATGTGAGAAATATTTTCACAATTGTTTTACATGGTAATGTTTTTATGAATAATTTTTTTGTTGAGACATGCGAATTAAAAGAGATATATAAATCAGTGAAGTATTGAAATCAGACAATTATTGAAATTAAGAAATTTTAAGTTTATCACTTCAATATATTTCCTGTACTCATTGTGAAAACGTAATGAAAAAAATGTCATAAAATGTATGCACAAATTTTCAAATAAGAATATAAATCTTAATAGGATTTTTTGTCCTTAAAGTTCGAAAAATTTTGATCCAAACATTAGTCAATTAACTTTCCATGTACAAATGTATTTTAGAATAAATCAAATAAAAGCAGACCTTTATAGTCAAGTTTTGGATAAATAAATTTGGAAAATAATATCAATAAAATATCATTGCATGTCATTATCAAACCAATATAACCAATTTTTGGGATAATTAATCCATTGATTATCTTGCAAGAATTAGAATACAATTGATGGTCTTAATGCTCAAATAATAAATAAAAAAGATGCATTTAAAAGTGTCTGATGCAATAAATATTTATTGATTCCGATTCATCCCCTAAACGTATGCAAAATCTCTTTGTGCTTATCCTTCCTTTGTTCGAGGATATTGCATCCGGAATAGCATATTCTTTGTCGCTTTCTGAAATTATTATGTGACTACTTTCGGAATAAATTTTTCGAAAATAGTTATATTTTTTAAGTAGTGACATAACAAATATTGTAAAATAAACTTGAATGACCGTTGAAGACAGAAAAAGTTGAATGACAAATGAAAAACAAATCAAAAGAAACCTGCTTTTTCTTTGTCTTAAAAGAAGTAAAAAGGGAATATTTTCTAGTTTAAAGTTTTATAAAACTATTTGGTTAAAATTTTCTAGTTTATAGTTTTATCAAAATATTTTCTCAATTTTTTTAGATAAACTTTTAGATTTATTTTCTAGATGCCGAACTAAAAAATGAATATATTTTTATCCGACCTTTAAATATCTTGGTTTGACTGATGATAACATGAAATTTCTTTATTTTTACATTATTAAACAATAAAATAACTATAAAATAGTTATAAATGATTAGATTACTTATTTTCTAATTCAAGAACTGTAAAGCATTTTGGGAAATTTTCATACGAAATCTAAAAACATGTATTAGGTTTTTATATATGGGACTGCTGTTAGAATATTCTATTCTATTTTATTTTTGCGAAATAATAGTTAAAAATGTAAAACAACATTAAAACTTATGCAACTTCAAATATAAAAAGCTGTGTAACTACCAAGAAAAAGACATTGAAACAAATTTCTATTGACTTTATAAAGAAAACTTTCCAAACATTAGGAATATTAAATGAAAAAAAAAATATAATGTTTATGCAAAAAAAAAGAAAAAAAAATCATTATAACTTAGGCACCTATGTTAACACTTCATTTGGATCGTTAATGCTGGGTTTTCAGTCACTCCAATTCTATTTTTAGGTCAATTGAATGGATTGACCCGGTAACATGTATTTTTTCACTCTACGCATTTTCTTTTTCCGACAGTGTCAGAGGATGTTTTTATAAATATTGCAGCTGTTTCTTTGCTCGACGTCTATGAGACCACATCCCTTTTCCAGTATTACACAAGGCTTAGCAGATGGCTCTAAAACATGTTTCTCAAACTTTTAGTTCACAAATTCCGTTATAAAGCAAAGGTTCAAAAACTTTTAAATGAAGCAATAAGTGATTTTAATGCGGAGGATAATCGTACACAAGATTTTTAAATTCGCCTTCTACTGATTATGTTATGTGTTTTGAAATATAAATAATTTTTTAAGTGATAATGCATTTTGAAAAAGCGAAATAACTACAGAATATACAAGCTGAATTTCATGCTAGTTATTAGCCTGCATGTTTAAAATGTCGTTGAAAACTATGCTAAGAATGCCTTCCAGTTTCTTTGTAGAAAGGATAAAAAAAGGGTTAGTTTTACCCATTTTCATTTTTTTTTTTCGTATTGCATATTGAAAAGAAACAATCGAGTCTCCATAGCCGAACGGATAGTCAAGAGATCGTGATCTCGAATCCCTGTAGATTCAAAATATGTGTACATATTTTTTTTTCAATTTGTTTCTCCTTTATTTTGTGTTTGAGAAGATTCCGGACCTTACATTAGTTTGCCCGATAAGTGATCTGGACTTTTCTTATTGTCGTCAAAAAAGTTTTCCAGATCTTTCCCTGCTGATATAAAACTTGAAGATCTCTCAGACACTGTATTCTGAGCTCAGAGTTGAATCATTAATTTAGTTTAGCTCTGTGTCATTTGTGTTCTGGAGTTTTATCTATGTGACAGTATAATTTTTGAATTTTAACATACATTTTTTTTATATACCTTTTATACTAGATAAATAAGTATGACTTAAAAAATAAACTGTAATATGTTTTCTTCAGAATATTGCTTTTGCTCTAAAGTAAGAACGTCCAGAACATTTTTTGTTGTAATTTAAGAAGGAAATGCATGTTCAGACTCAATCACTTTTTCTAATGATTTATCTTGAAAAATTTCTAAAACATAATTATATATTAAGAATAATATCTGCAAAATATATTAGGCTGATTTTCAGACTAATACTTTAAATAGAAAGTTTAAATTGATTGTAAAGAAAATGCAGTCTTGTAGACCTCGCCTCTCCAGTTAAGTTTTCAATTTTCACCTTCCTAATTAATAGTCAATATGATAATAACTAATAATCTGAAATAAATTTAACTCATTTCTGTAAAATGCATATACACGCACATGAAACATCAATGTAAGAACTGCAGATTGAATCTGAGCTTTATCGCTTCTTAAATTACAATGTTGTTTTATGTCCACCTTGGAAATTTTCCTATTCAACTTAAATTGTGTGAGTTTCTGTGCAGGTATGCAGTAAAGGACTCAAATAATTATTGCAATTTATTTTAGCATATCTTTTATAGCTAGTTTACGAATTCATTGATACCACTTATGTGTAATTAGTTTTCGAAATATGTTCTAAAACTTGAAAAGTAAGGGAATCAAAAATATTTAATTGCCATATGAATCCCAAATAATATATCCTAAAACTAATGACGTTTTTTTAATTCAATTTTTTAAAGAGCTACTGACTTTTTCAACTTTAAACGTCTGAATTAATTAAAATCTGATTAAAAATAAAAGATGCCAGTTAATTTTATAAAACTTTTGTAAGGGAATCATTATAGCGAGCTACAATTTTTGAAAATGCATGGCGGTATAGTTGCATTGTTGAATTTCTTATTTTCAAAAAAAGGATGATTCTAAATCAAAATTAATTATTTTATCATGTCTAAAAAATACTTTAAGAATGATTTTACGGTAAAATTAATAATAAAACCCAAGCTCTTAATATGAAGTATCATTCCTAAATCCTTTTGGAGTTACCAAACTTTTAAATCCTATGCAAAATAATTCAATGGGAAAAATTTCTGATAAGGAAAATAACAATTTTGTATCTGGAGATAGATAGGAAATTCTCTGTCCTTCCTTTTTATTTTATTTTAGTTCTTCATTAAAAAAAAAGCTTTTCGAGAATAAGGCAAGAGACTGAAAAAAAAGAAAAAGAAAACTTTCTTCCATTTCTGAATATCATTCATGAGGGAACGTTTTTACTTTGTTTGTATAAAAAAGATATATAGGTCCAATTTTACAGTGCAAAAAAGTTCCGATAAAATGAGATGAAAATACACATCTTTCCGATGAAACGGGTTCAATTTATTGCATCTGAGTTGACGGTATGCAACATATACGTCAAACGGAGAAATATATATCGTTGGGATATACAGGTTACTTTGCTATTTTGCTACAACATATTCCTTTGCTTGCAAAACCATGCAAAATGCTTTTTATGTCGCTTTTATTGCTAGAACCGAGTATGTAGATTTTTTTCTATTTATTGATATGCATTCACTTTCAGTAGACTTTGATAGTAGCAAATAGGTTATTTTATATGCTTTTTTTCCATATGTGAAACTTCGCCATTGATTTGTCCACCATTTTCAGATGTGATTTAGCTATTAATTGTGATGTTTATATATTATCGATCATAAATCACAATTTTTATATTTTACGAATGTAACTAACTATTTTCACTTAATTGTATTAAATTTGCTCCACAGAAGAGGCAAAATATCAACATGGATAATTTTTTAAATTCAATTTAATATTCCATCATCTACTAACACAAAAATATATAAATGAATTAAAACAGAAAGGTTTAATATCAGGAATTAAAGTTTAATCAAATTATTTATTTCTTCGTAATTTATTATTATTTGTAATATTCAAGAATTTGAATACTCCTTCTAACATGAAATAACATGGATTCATTTTTTTCTGTATTTTTCTTTCTGTATATTTTATCTCTGAATAACAAATGATATTCTGAAACTATATCATAGATGAAGAACTCTTTGATGAAATTTGTCCAACCACAAATATATTTTTAGTTTATTTCAAAGAAACGCCATATCTATTGAAAGGCGATCAGTAACTGAAACTTTTGGGAAGTGATAAATTCCAAATTAACCCAATAACCAAAAAACGCCCCAAAAGTAAAATGAAACGACAAAAAATATGTGCATAAATAAGTTTTATTCCAATTACAGAAAAAATATATTTATACTAAATTTATGAAATCAGAATGTCAATATATCTACCATTATATCGAGTGGGACACAATTGTAGAGTGAATTGCAGCATCAAATAATCCTGTATAGGTAGATGAATTTGATGGATTCGTCTTTGAATCACTCTCCTAAACTCGGAATTCATTTTGGTATTCTTCGAACAACATCTATTTTATCAATACTTCTCTACAGAAAAAAAATCAAGGATTGATTTCGGGAGAATAAAGCTACCAGTTAATGATCATTCCTGTGTGATCTCGATAGCCCAGAGCAATCTCATAATTCACGCTAAACAATTATTTTGTGGACAAAAATTGTCTTTTGACCAACAATTTACCTCATGTTATTGCAAACACTTATTATGTTTCTTAATTAATCCCGTAATTGTTTTCCGATGAGGGTTGAAGGGCATTTTAACTATTACAGAGCTTTTGTTGCTTTTGTAAAATGTTTTCACATTGTAAATAAGCTCGGGAATGGTATTTATTAATAATTTGGCAGAATTTCCAAACACAGAAACAAAACATTGTAGCCTGCACTAAGCCTTTTTGATATTAGTACTATTTTCATTTATTTCCAAAGTTTGTACGATTAATGTATAGTGGTTTTCGTGATAATATAGTCTCTTCTTTTATTCATAATGACCTTTTACCTTCCTTTCACAATTAAAGGAATTCTGTTTTTAGTAGCTTTTTTATGAACAGAATACAGATTCCAGAATAGAGCCTTCAAGTGCTCCTGGTTTTAAGATACATTTTAGATATTTCATTTCTAGGTAATTTCTGATTTTCTTTTCATGTTATAATATCCTGTAAATAATTAATATCATGCCGCCATTCTGGCTCAAGGTCAACGCCTCTTCCTTGTGTTATGGGTTCGAGTCTTGGCTCGGTCATCAGTATTCTGAAACCTTGTGCTCTATCTATGATTCTTTGAAAGTGCCCCCCCCAACCCTCAACCGTAAAAAGAGGTTGTGCAAGCGAGTGTATGCGTCATCTTCATATAAGCTAGAATTCAGAATTCAGACCTTTGGTGCTCAGGGATCCTTACCTTCAGAAGCTACTGTAACCCCTCTTTCCGTTGTAAAAGCGGACGCGGCATCATCATCATCAATTACTAGCGTGTAGGGTTCACTGTTGTTTTGAATTCCTAATTAGGTAATGATGACATTTATGAGAGATTTCATAATTAACATTTTATTTTCAACAAAAGCAGTTTACCCTATTAGAAAAACAAGTTTTTTCCAGCTTCGGTTCCACTTGCGATTATCAGTATCTATTCAATTTGATCACAACATAGAACTTCAAAATGATGTCATTGGTGTGCATGTTAAGCCATATTGGTGTATTCATTGATATTTATTGATATTGGACAATAATTTCGTTGATTTAATTTGTTTATAATGAATGCATTTTTCTCAATTTCTTTCACGGGAACTATTTAATCAACTTTTATGAGGGTACTTATTTATGCCTCCATACTTCAACAGTCAGATTAATATTATTTGTTTAAAGAGGTATCATCAAATTCTCAGATTTATGTATATGGAATCTAAAAACCCTTTCAAAAGGCATTTTGAAGTGAATTTTGTAAGAAGATCATTCAAGTTAGTTTTCAGCAATTGCTTCATGATTTGAAATTCGAAAAGCAATGAGATGTACACACCAATACTTTGCACGTATGAACAAAAATATTATTTTTGGAGCTTAAGAATTTAAAATACAGATGTAGACCTTCAATGATTCCTAAAAATGAATGTGAAAGTTTTTGCAGTTATGCAACATTTGTAGTAATCACTACCGAACAATTGAAAACAACCCTTCATAATCGCAGTCAAACTGGATATAAGAATAGAAAGAATTGACTCATCAACTCTCCTGATAATTAAATTAAATTTTATTGACAACTCATCAATTCTATTAAAGTTAATTTAATGTCTATTTAGGCATTAAATTAAAGACTAAATTTCATAAAATAGAATTTTTTACGTAGATACAGCTGACTTTCTCTTACATTTATGCAATAGAATTTTATTCATTTATCGGTGTTTTGGTCCGAATGGAAATGTTGAATTACAAGAAGTTCATTAAGAAATAATTTCAAAAAGTTTCAAACTCTTTGTCGATTATTCAAAATATCATTATATGCTAATATTGCACAAAGATTCATAATTTCTGTATCATTATTTCATAAATTAATCTAAAACATTTATTTCAATAAAATTTCTTTTAAATGACATTTAAAGCACTTTGATTTTAAAAAATGGTTGCTTAAAATAAATTTCATTTGAAACATAATTGCACATACAAATTACAGCCCACATTTTACAACTGTATCAATAATAATAATAATAATGGTAAAGAAACTCATTTTCAAGGTAAATGGAAGATGACCACTGCTTCAGATCTGTTTAGTATACCACGGTCTTTCAAAAACTAAGAGATAAAGCAACCGAAAACAACTACCATGGTAATGTAATTATTATGATAACTATCACCGACAATTCTTTGGCATAGTCAAATTATCCCCGCAAAATATCAGATAAGGTCACTTTTTAAGTATTTAGATAGCAATACAAATTTTCTTTAATTAAATAATTCAGTTGTTTATTGGGGCACTAACGATTTTAAAAACTGCAACAATTGAAAGATATTTAAAATAATTACGTTACATGGCTGTAAGTTTTGTTACTATTTTCCATTGAAAATGGGCCATGAAAGGTTAGATCTTTCGAATTTCAAATTATTTACTTATAGCTTTTTTTAAGTTATAATTTTATAAAAAGGAAAACAATAATCCGAAAAATCATAAATAGATGCAAGGTAAAAAGTGCGTCTAAGTGAATAGATGCAAGGTCTTAAGTTCAAATACCCTGCTAGAAGAATTAATGAATTGTAAACAATTATTATAAATTATTAAGGTTTGGAGCATGAATACTATTAAATAGAAGATAAAATATTATTAGATATTTGGATTATCGATGGTTTACGCTTGGTATTTAGGCATAAATATTTTGACAATAATTTCTAAAATAAAGAAAGCAATTCCGTAAAAATTGTGATAAAAATATCTTGATATTTTGAGTAAATAAATAATTCAAATCCAAACGAAAAATGCTTTTTAATTAGTATAAATATAATTTCCTTCTAATTCTAAAAATTAGCTCTTCAATTTTAATTTGGAAATATTAAATCTTATTCACATTTTTTCTATTTCAAAAAAATTAGTTCATTATATAATCATCGAATTTTTTGAAGTTTGTTCAATTTTTAAAAAAAATAATAATTAATTAAGTTTATTAGGATTAATTCCATTTAGAATAAATATATATATCAGGATTAATTATTTAAACTTCGTTAATATGTCTAAATTATTATCATTTGTTTGAAAAATGGAATTAAGTATTTGCTGAAAATCATCCAATTCTTCAACAACTACTTTAAAATATATGTTATTGTTAAAAATATTAATATTTTTTTTTCAAAATGTAGAAATTTATTATTAGTTCGTAGCTAAATGATGTACAATTTTTTTAAAACGTATTTATTTTTAAAGTATAAAAATTGATTGTCGAGTGTTTTTTGGTAATTCAGGCAAAACAATTGAATTTTTATATAATCATGAGCAATTTTGCATCCTGATAATACACTGTTATTAAACTATGTTAAATTATATACAGTGGGTAAAAAAAGTCTCCGTACGCAGATACGAATGCAAATCAAAGCTTAATTTGTCACACAAAATTCATAATGATAAAAAGGAAAACTTAAAAATGAGTTAAAACTAATATTATTTAATATTTATTCACATTAAAAAGCTGATAATACTGACAAAATTAAATAATAAATCTTAAAAACTCAAAAAATGCCGTAATCATGGAACAAAAAAGTCTCCGTACGGTGCCCTAGCACACAAAAAAAGTTTACAAAAATGCAAAATATATTTAACAAATATACATTTAATGATCAGTGGGCCCTCTTTTGGCCTTTGTCACCTCTTTTAGACGTTGAGGCATTATCCCTACAAGTTTTTTTGTTGTTTCTGGAGAAATATTACACCAAATACTACTAATGGCACTTTTGAGCTTAACTTTGTCTTTTATGTCATATTTTTTAATTTGTCGGCCAATTTCTTCCCACAAATGTTCAATGGGATTTAAATCGGGTGACTGGGGAGGGCTATGAAGTTGTTGTTTAACATGGTAAAGGCACCATTCTTGGCAAATCTTAGAGGTGTGTTTAGGATCGTTGTCCTGCTGAAAAGTAAATCCAGTTCCAAGAGATAGTTTCTCTGCACTGGATAACACATTTTGTTTAAGAATATCCAGATATCCATATCGATCCATATTTCCTTCGATGAACTGCAAATTTCCTACTCCAGAAGCACTCATACACCCCCACACCATAACACCGCCCCCACCGTGCTTCACAGTTCCGCATAAATTCTTAGTTAGCATTTATTCGTTTGGTTTTCTCCACACCATAACTCGGCCATCTGACCCATGAATGTTAAATTTTGATTCATCGCTAAAAAGAATGGATTCCCAAAAAGGTAATGGATTGCTTACATGCTTCTTTGCAAACTCGAGGCGCTTTTTCCTGTTGTACAAACTTATATAGGGTTTCTTCCGGGTCGCACGTCCATGATAACCACTTTTTTTAATGACATTTCTCACGGTTTGAGTTGAGACTTAAATGTTGTAACCAACCATTAAATCAGCTGCCAACTTCGGTACACTAATTCGTGGATTTTCAAGAACTTGGCGTAAGATTTTTCTTTTATGCACGCGATTTAATTTTGACGGCCTCCCGGATTGATCTCTATCCTCAAGTGAATGAAGTTTACGATATCTTTCAATGATATATTGCACAGTAGACTTCAATTTTTTAATCCTTTCACTAATCCTTTTCATGGATAATCCATCATTTCGCAATTTAATCACTAATTCCCGAATAGCTCTGGGAACTTCCATTTTGAGACGATCAAGAACAAATTTAAACTCAACAACTGTCAAAATGTTGTTTTCTTATCAGTGATTAACTTTCTGACGTCAAAGATTTACTGCGGACTTGTTTTAAACACTTCAGAAAGAATTTGCATAAAGCGTACGGAAACTTTTTTTGCACTGCAATTTTCAATTTACCTTAGATATTGCAAATAATATGCCTTTCTCGTTTTTTAAAAATGAAAATTTACAAAAATCTCTTTCTATAGACTTATACTAAACACATATCGACAGTATTTAAAGAAAAAATGCAATACTTTACAAATTATGCTCATTTATTCTTAAATTTAGTGACCGTACGGAAACTTTTTTTACCCACTGTATATATATATATATATATATATATAATCATACAACATACAAATTTAGTAATATTTAACATAAAAGCTATGTTAAACACATATATTTTATAAATTGTTTAAAAGATAATAAAAGTAACATATTTTCCTGCATATTTTAAAATTATTATATTTACTAATTTAATCAATTTTAATATTGTTTATCAAAAGTTAAATTTTAAAGTTAAGTATAAATAAGTGTATATTTCATTTGGAGCAGCATTGTTTAATCTTTTATCTTACGAAGTACATTGTTC
>JAPMOQ010029521.1:0-12519 GCA_026543055.1 Argiope trifasciata | reverse complement strand
CATAAACATAAAACTTTATTAGTTCGCCATATTGGCTATAGATGGCAGCACGTTACCGCTTGAAAATTTAAGTAGCCATTATGGCGAACTAATAAAGTTTGAAAATATTTGTAACTCCGAACTGCTCGACCGTAGCGCTTCAAAACCAGCGCCAATCGATTCCTCGTGGCCAAAAACCCCAGACCCCCAAGTTTACCGGAGTTTATTAATTCTGGGGCGATTTTCGACTTGGCAACCATTCCTCGTATTATAGTATTAGATAACACGAGCGTTTTGTAAATCATAGTATCGTGTACAAAAGTATGCATTTTGGACACTTTTTTCTTTAGCCTACTGACAACAGAATTTAGCTTGATATTACAATTTTAGTAAATAGATCACATACCAAATCTCATTTATCTAAATCAGTGTTTTGTGAGTCATTGAGCATTCATGCATGCAAAAATATGAAAGTAGAACCGATTAATCCGATGATGGATATGATTTAATAGTTGACTAAGACCTACGCTTTAAGGCCTTATCACAAGACGAAATATCGTTCGCTCTTTTCAACAGAAAATAAAAAGGAAAGTGACGTCATTTGTGTAACGTCACTTCAAAGATTCAAATGATTGGGTGAATTTCGTTAGCAGTCAATATTTCCGTCCCTATCGTCGGAATTTTCAAGATGGTTAAAAAATTTGACGATGACGAAACACTTACTTGACCGGTTCTTGAGGGTAGAAATGGAAAAGTGCTGACGAAATTTCACCGTGTGATAATGCCTTTAAAGAGCTAAATTATTTAAATTTAGTTCACAGATGAAAATTCCGACGAAATATTGTCTACAAAAGTAATTCAACCAATCATGTGAAACTTTGAAATGATGTCACACAAATGACATCACTTTCGTTGTCTTTTGCTGACGAAAAGTGCCGACGATATTTCGCAGTGTGATAAGGCTATTTGTAACCATTTTGGTCACTCGTGCTCGGATAGCCAGGACAAACAAATTTCTTGTGAGTGAATTTCGTTCGAAAAATATAAATCAATAATATAATCACCTATTTTGTTGATATAAATCAACAAAATAGGTGTAAAGGCCACATAAAAAATTTCATCCATCTAGTTTCAAACCTTTTTTAGTTGTCTTGTTCAGAAAGATGAAGATATTCTAAAAATATATTTTTCGAACTCATGAAGATCTGAAATGAGGAGATTCATCAAAATCTCGAGTTCAAATTTTTATTAAGGTATCCGACTACGTTAAAAATACTGGTTATCGACTCCCTTGGCGAATTATTTTTTTATTGTTATTTCTTGTAGATCAGATTACCCTCTTTCCAAAACAGTTTATCTTTTCTACGAATAGGGACCTGACAGGGTCACCTATTTTTCAGCTAAAATTTGTCTTTATTTTCCATATTCTCAAAACTTTAATTTTCACAAAAATTCTCCACCATTAATATGGTATATCTTATACTATAATACGAGGAATGGTTGCCAAGTCGAAAATCGCCCCAGAATTAATAAACTCCGGTAAACTTGGGGGTCTGGGGTTTTTGGCCACGAGGAATCGATTGACGCCGGTTTTGAAGCGCTACGGTCAAGCATTTCGGAGTTACAGATAGGATATTTTCTAACTTTATTAGTTCACCATTTTGGCTAATAGGTTTCAAGCGGTAACGTGCTGCCATCTATAGCCAATATGGCGAACTAATAAAGTTTCCAGAAGATGATCCGGAACTCAAGGAACTGATCTCGAAATGGATGATCCATAACCCGTGTGGTGATATGAACCCAAACGCTCCGTGCATGGTCAGCAAACATGGAAGATACCAGTGCAGATGGGGATTTCCAATGGAACATCAAGACCTGAAATCGCTGGTGGACGGTGAAAAGCTGAGGTTTAACCGGTTATCTTTTCACCAATGGTTTCATAAATTTTTTTATGGCATGTATTGTTTTGATAAATCACAATGGAAAATTTAAATCTTCGAGTTAGCTTCGATGCCTGTTTTCTCCGAGCGGAGCTCGGTCACCCGCTTGTTAAAAACTAATAGAATTATTTACATAAACATTTCAGCGCGTGTTTTAAATAATATGGGCAATGAAAGGAGCCAAATGTTTTACTGTGGGTGAAATACTTTTTCATTTATGGGTGTTTTTGGAAAAATCGAGTTGTGAATTTATGGAAATAATACATATATACGGATATTTTTACTCATAACCCCTTCGCATCTCAATATTTTTCTTAGACTTTGGTTCATTTCATTCGTTATTATTCTCTGTAACTTGTGTACAAAGAAAAATAGGATTGCTGTATAACCATTTTGTGCAGAGTTTTAACCATTTTGGTTCAATTTCATTAGAATTTATTACACATTTTCCCATTACTCAAAATATATTACCGAAATACTTTATCAAATTGGTGTTTTTTTTGTAAAATTAAGTTATGAATTAATGGAAAAAATCCTTATGTACGTATAACTTATTTGCCTCTCAACATGTTTCTAAGATTTTGGTTCATTTCATTCATCATTATATTCTATAACCTGTGCACAAAGTTTAGTTTAGTTTAGTTACATTAACGTCCCGTTTAAAGCAACACGAGCGCTATTTTGGGACGGACCTTGTCATTTTGAACCAGGATCAGATGACGAGGACGACACCTGCACCGGTACCCTCCTCTACACACCACACCTTACCAATGGGAGGACGTTTGGCCTGACAGATTTAAAGTGCAAAAGACCCCCTCACCCGACGGATCTTCGGTGGAATCCAGTCTCGAACCTGAAGCTCTCCGGTTCCGAAGCCGAGACCTTACCACCAGGCCACCGCGGCCCGCATGTACAAAGAAAAATAGGGTTGCTGAGTTACCATTTTGTGTAGAATGTTAACCGTTTTGGTTAAATTTCATTAAAATTCACTACAAATTTTCCTATTTCTCAAAGTATAATATATTTTCAAATGATTTTTTGTATTTATAGTGTTTATAATGCACAACACATCAAAAAATCATAAAAAGTTTTTAAAAAAATCCTATTTTTTTTTTAAAGTTTTCCTTCGTAGTCGGATACCTTAAGGTATCCGACTATGTTTAAAACACTGATTTTCGACCTGGCAAATTTTTTAAAAATGTTATTTCTTGTAGGTCAAACTTTCCTCTTTTAGAAACAGTTTATCTTTTCTAGGACAGTTTATCTTTTGTCTTTAATATCAAATCAAATTTTTTATAAAAAATCCACACTGCTAACATAGTATTTTAAAATCTAATAGAGGCATTTACATAAAAATTTTAGCGTGTGTTTTAAATAATATGGGCAAGGAAACTAACCAAAAGTTTTATTGTTGGGGAAAAAATTTTTCATTTGCAGGTATTTTTAGAAAAATGAAGTTGTGTAACAGGACAACTTTTCCAGCTCGCCACCTAGCGGCCACTTCAGTCTGTGTTCTGGAGTCATGGAGTAAACATGATGTTTTCCCCGATTATTATACTTTTAACTAATTTTCTGTATTAATCGTAGGTCAGTGTATTGTATTTTGTGTGTTATGTCCTTTAATGTTTATTAAAAAGATTTAAATAAAGTTAGCCTCTTTCTTTAAGAGTTTTGTTTTTCCCTAGCAGGAATAGTTTTTGGAGCCCAATGGTAACTAGTTTTTGTTTACGGTTGCAGTTGTAAATTTAGGGGGAAAATAAACGGGTAAAACTGTCTATTTTTACCCGTCACTTCTTGCATCACAAAATGTTTCTTAGATTTTGGTTCATTTCATCCAGTGTTGCATTCAATGACTTGTGTGCAAAGATAAATAAGATTGCTTCATTACAACTTTAAGTAGAGTGTTAACCGTTATGCCTAAATTTCATTAAAATTTATTACAAATTTTCCTTTTTCTCGAAATATGTTATATTTTCAAATGATTTTTGTAAATTTATAGTGTTCATAATTCACAAGACATCTAAAAATCATGAATATTTTTTTAATAAAAATTTTCAAAAATTTTCCTTTTAACATAAAGGGGGCCGTTGTGACCTGGTGGTAAGGTCTCGGCTTTTCAGGTTCGAGACTCGATTCCACCGAAGAACTGTCGTGTGAGGGGGTCTCTTGCATGTTAAATCTGTCAGGCCAAACACCCTCCCGCTGGTATCGTTTGGAAAGGGGGATTGCCAGTTCAGGTGTCGTCCTCGTCTTTTGACCGCTGTTCAAAATGATGAGATCCACTCCAAAATAGCCCTAGATTGGGACGTTAATATAATGATAATAATTAAAAATTATGAAGTTAATATAACTAAACTAAACTTCTCATCGCACCGACCAAACAACAACATAGCTATAAACAGCTGAATTTATTAAATTCTTGGGGGTTTTGCTTTATGTTGTTGGTATGCAATCGCAGATAAATCTATTTTATCGAAAATGAATAAGATTTTAAATCAAAAATGAAACTGATTTCTTCTCGGTATATAGCAAGAAAAACAAATTCTCCAGGGGTCTAAATCGCCATTAATTCCATTTTGCGTGATGTGGCATCCGACATCCGATCACGGCAATTTTTTGTTACAAAAACAGGAACTTTCTGCGGACATGTTAAATCTGTCAGGCCAAATGTCCTCCCGCTGGTGTGGTATGGAGAGGGGGGTGCCACTTCAGGTGTCGTCCTCGTCATCTGACCGTGGTTCAAAATTATGAGGTGCGTCCCCAAAATAGCACTCCTGTTGCTTTGAACGGGACGTTAATATAACTAAACTCAAACTTCTAACATGATGCCTTAATGCGAGAATTAGAAGGAAAGAAACATATAACAACATCATAATCGAGAAAAGACACCCCTGATTCCATAGTTCATGTTCTATAATTTAAGCATAGAGATAATGCAACAAATAAAGCGAAATTTATGTTATTTAAAATGAAACAATCGAAAAGCGTGATGTACTGAAGAAAAATAAATCATAGTTATCCTTCGAAAGAAAATTCCAATAGGTTAAGGGAAAAAAATGATAAACTATGATATGACCTCAATTTTGCTGTAAATTACATGTTTACGAACTTGCTATTGCTTCCAAAATGATTCAAATAACTATTTTTGAATATTTTAGAAAAGTAATAATGTTAAATAAATGGAACAACGAGACGAAAACAGTTATTAGTTTTATGAGTTGCGAGTGATTTGCTTGAATTTGGGTGAAATGAATACTGTTCTTAACTATGAATGAGATTATAATTGAATATGAATTGTGTAATGTGCTTGCATAATCCAGTCAATAATTATTTTATGATCAGAAAAATGATTATGATGTAGACAACTTTCATAAACGCTTGAATGATTGGATCAAAATAAGAGTGGTAAACAGATAATTTTATATTTTCAGATTTTTCAGAATAATTAGAATAAAACTATAATGAGAAGTTAACTTCTCAAATGAATACTATACCATGTGCAATTACAGTGTGATTATTTTATAAAATCGGAGCCATAAGCATTTCCAGTGAAGAAAAATGCACAAATCACAATCAATTAAATTATCGAAACCAGTAAACGAAAGTTGCCTTCTTATGAAAATATTGATATATAAATTGATAATTAATATTGTGATTATCAATATTGCTAATATTGATAAATAAAAATTCAGTTCTCTCTTTTACTACATCTTTTCTTTCTTTTTACCGCTCTCAAAGCAGAAACTTTTTGGCTCTAGTGAATAATAATTATGAGTTTAGTTTAGTTTAGTTATATTAACTTCCCGTTTTAAAGCAACACGAGGGTTATTTTGGGACGGACCTCGTCATTTTGAACCACGTTCAGATGACGAGGACGACACCTGAAGTGTCACCCCCCTATCCACACCACGCCACACCAGTGGGGAGACGTTTGGCCTGACAGATTTAACGTGCAAGAGACCCCCCTCACACGACGGTCCTTAGGTGGAATCGAGTCTCGAAACTGAAACCCTCCGGTTCCGAAGCCGAGACCTTACTACCATGCCTCCACGGTCCTTACCATTAAACAAAAGTTTCTTTCTAAGGAAAATATTGATATATAAATTGATAATTAATATTTTGATTATCAATATTGCTAATATTGATAAATAAAAATTCGGTTCTCGCTTTTACTACATCTTTTCTTTCCTTTTACCGCTCTCAAAGCAGAAACTTTTTGGCTCTAGTGAGTAATAATGATGAGAAATAAAATGCCGTAATAGAAGTACGAAGTTCAAAATATTATTTGAAAGTGCAATATGAAGTTATTTTTGACCTCATAAGTATTTATCATGTGAAAGGAAAATACTGAAGAGAAAACAAAATAATAATCTATATAAATAAAAATGTTTGTCTGTATGTCTCTGTGCTGCAGTACCGCTCATCCAATTGCTATAGAACTTTGAATACTTATTACTTGTAGTGGCGGTATGATTATAGGCATACTAAAATTATCTAATACGTTATCCATACAAATAAAAATGGGCCGCGGTGGCCTGGTGGTAAGGTCTCGGCTTCGGAACCGGAGGGTTTCAGGCTCGAGACTCGATTCCACCGAAGAACCGTCGCGTGAGAGGGGTCTCTTGCACGTTCAATCTGTCAGGCCAAACGTCCACCCACTGGTGTGTTGTGGTGTGGAGAGGGGGTGCCACTTGAGGTGTCACCTCGTCATCTGACCGTGGTTCAAAATGATGAGGTCCGTCCCAAAATAGCCCTCGTGTCCCTTTAAACGGGACGTGAATATAACTAAACTAAACTAATATAAATAAAACTGAATGTTTGTCTGTATGTCTTTTATGCGCTGCCATACCGTTCATCCGATGACGATGAAACTTTGAATACTTATTACTCGCACTTATTTGTTTCTGCTGAAGATGGAAAAATAAAAAAATATTGCCAATCCTAAAATCTTGAAAAATAATGTTAAAAAAATGGCATTAATATTATTTACGCTTCTCCTTTATATATTACTAGCCGCCTTTGGCGACCAGCTTTTTCGCCATGAGTAATTCGTTCTAAAATTTCCAATTAAATCACATATCCATTAGCCTTGAAGTAATTCCGGGCATGTATTGGCCTGAAATAAATATTTTCTTTAAGATGATGGACCGAAAGTTCTAAAAGTACACCTTTTCCTAATAATATTCTTTAATTTTATAAATCAGTCAGTTTTAACCATCGGTTATACTTCCAAAATATTAAAAAAAAATTCGATGATGTTGCCAAAATATTAAATATGTTTTTTAAAAGAAAGCTAGAAAGGGAAAAAAGTATTAATTTAATGATACAGATATTGCAAACAATTACATAAATATGCCATTAAGTAGGATTTTCAATGCATATCCTGTCTAAATTCAATCAGGTTTACCGTAAAAAAAGAAGATTTATTGAGTTAATGATATAGATATTGCAAACGATTGTAGAAACCTTTGCTTTGCATTTATTTTTTAAAGAAAATATCACATTTTATATTTCTTTTATCCAGTCACATGCTAAAAGTTGCATTTCTTTAGATTTATTTTGCGATGATAATTTTTTTTATTTAAGCTTCGGCATTCTTTTATTTTATCCAGTCACGTAATAAAAACATGGTTAAAATATTTCTTTAAAAATTCGTTAAATATAGAAGCTTACATCATAAATTTAAAACACTGATACCGTTAGAAAGCTAATTTTTTTATCTTTAAATTGATATAAAAATCATACTTGTGCGATCATATTTTCGGAAGTTAAAGAGGAAAAACGTCGAAATTTCGCTTAAATTTTAATTAATTGTGCACATTCCCGACCTCCAACGTATACATGTACCAAATTTGGTAGCTGTAGGTCCAACGGTCTGGCCTGTAGAGCGCCAACACACACACACACACGTACACACACACATACATTGAGCTTTATTATAAGTATAGATAACTCAATTTCAATGAATGTATTCATTTTCGATATGAAAATAAATTTCACTTTTTCTGTCATTCCTAATGAAACAAGACAGTTATTTTAAATTCAAAGCAATATTTCCAAAGTTATTTCTTCTGTGGCAGCAATGCAACGGGTACCAGCTAATGATTTATACAAAAATTAATTTCAGAGCAGTAAATTCAATAAAAATCAAAACATTATCCCAGAATGCTGTTTTGGAGTAATAAAAAACAATTCAAGTAGTCTCTTCGAAACTTTCTCGCAAACTCCTCCAATTAAGTTTTATTCACTTCACATAAAATTATGAACCTTGGATATAATAGCAAATACTTTTGATTGCATTACCGAATATTTATCACGGAATTTTTGGCATAATATAAATAATAAATATAAAGCAAAATTTCTGAATCATTTTTGTGAACATGCATTTTAAACACTTCTTGGCCAACCGAATGAAATCAAAATTTGGTTTCTTTCACAAAATAACAAGCAGAAACATCTTTGATCTTAAACATTTCGTCAATAATTCATGCACGCGAAAGAGTATACCAATAGATGGCCAATCCTGTGAGAGATTTAGCTTGAAATTTGATAAGAATCTATGATCTTGAAGTGAAACTTGTGTACCGAATTTTACATATCTAGTTGTTAGCGCCTTTTTGTGTTATCGAGTATCCCTGGAATCAACAAGCAGACAAACAAACATCACCTAAAATTTTGCCGAATTTAATCTAAAAGGATTTTGCAGAGATTCATATAAAGCCTCTTGAGCAGGATTTTATCTAAAATTTGATAGAAATCTACAAATTTGGTAATAAGTTCAGATACCAAATTTCACGCGTGTAACTCCAAGCGCATTTCTGAGACCGTGTTCATAGACAAAAAATGCATTTTTCAAACGTAGGAAGGTCTGAAATGTAAACGCAAAATCTCGTGTTTGATTTTTTTTTTTTTTTAACAATTACAATACATTCTCTATACTTTGTGCAATGAGAAAACAAAAATTATTCAATTTATATTGAATATAACCAATTAGAATTCAATAATACTTCTAGAGTTTTTTTTTTCTTCTTTTTTTCGAATAATAATGTTCTTATTTTTTCGCTTGCTATAAAAATACTTCAGTCACTGAAAATTTTGTTAAATCCCTCATACCATATATAATTGATATAAAATATAGTAAAAAATTTCCTTCTAACAGCCAGCAGGAGTGGCCTACCTGAAATTTAATCTCACACCCTCAGATAAACACCAGAATTTAATTCACTATTTCAACTAAATTTTGTTTAAAATAAGCTTACACCAAATTTGAATAAAATCCCATCAAAAGGACGATCGTGATTCCAGTTGCATCTTCAGTGCCGGAAAACGCGACTACTCAGAAACACATTTTGATTTGGGCATCCCAGGCTCGAATGCTGGTTCGGTCAGTGTTGTTTTTCTGACCTGTGTTCTATCTGTGAGGTGTGTGATAAAATTTCCCTGTAAAAAGGGGTTTGCAAGCGAGTATGTGAGTGTCATCTTCATACAAGCTAAAATCAGACTTCTGCCCTCAGGGGCTCATACCCTTTGAAGTTACTGTACCCCTCTTTTCCCCAACTCTTGGACTTGGTTTAATTAGAGTTCAATCCGAGGGGGATAAGCAACAACATCACATTAATTTTGATAAAGGACATTTATAATTACATTACATTTATATTACATAATTTCAGCATTGAAAGGGTAAATATTTAGCTAATTTTCAACTAAATTAGGGTTTATGGCTAGACATTTTCATGCTTGTACACACGATAACCTTAATATATCAAATTTGGCACATGACTTTCTTACGAAAATAGTAGTTATATGAGAACTTTTTGTTTCGATTGATCAAGAAAAAAGTCGTTCAAATGTATTTGGATTTTCTTTACCAATCTTCGAGGCATGTAGATCTTTTTGAAAATGGAAAATCTATGCACCCTGGCATTCACTGTCTCACGCAAGATCTATAATTTTTATATGAAGAAGGGAGGTAACATCTTTATTGATAAATACATAAAAAAAGTTTCTAGGAGAAGATGTCATTCCAGTTGGTTATTCGTAACTTCTTCTTGTATACAGCTGACCACCCTGCCTCCACTGAACGTAGCAGTATCGACAGGATTTGTTGGGGTCGACTGCTGTATAAGTATTGTCCAGCCCTACATTGACAGAACAGTCAAGCTAGCATTCCTTTTGGGGTAGTCAATAGCCGTCTTTCCCCCCACCTGCACTCTCTCAAACAGTTGGAATGAAACTATCATCTTTAACATTATATTCTTCAGGGTTTTCAGATGACCTGCTACCATCAGCACTGTACTTAAATCGTAATTGACAATCTTCAGATTTTTCCTTAACTCTGAGAACTCAACACATTCCTTTAAATAGTGACAGACAGTACCAATTTATTCACAAATGCAATTTTTTTCCTGCGTTCTTCCAAATCTTTGGAAATATGCAGGAAATCTCCCATGTCCAGATATTGATTATTCGTAACTAGAAGCTTGTTAAACTAAAAGAATTATTTTTAGGTCTCAATAAATGAAATTTTCCTATTTTTATTTCTCTTCAAAAAATGGGAAAATATTGTGTGGAAAAAAGATAGCTTGATAGCTTGGAATAATATCTTCATTTTTGATTGATTTTATCAGTACTTTTTTTTATATAAAATTTATTTCCTTTTATTTCCTTTTGGCCCTTTTTTTTCTCTTCCCCCTCCTTATATTTATCATCATTTTAATTCATTAAAATTTCCCCCTATATATTTTATTTAAGCACGTAATTGTAATTTATATGCTATTATTTTCCCACATAGTTACATCAGGAGATGAAGAGTCTTTATGTGCATGCACTCCATCAACCGTCATCTCAAATCGACAAATCACGAAATTAGTCTTTTATTTTCGACGACTGGACATCATCTGAAATTATTGATTCAGAAATAGTTCAAAATTCTTTACAAGAAGGTCCTTGATATTCGAGATACCAAATTTGGATGCAATTACTTATGAGATAGGTATTCATTAAGTGAAGAATTAAGCTATTTTAAACAAAAGCGTTTATTTTAAAATTCAACATATTTTTTAATACTTTTCCTCAACAGTTTTGAAGATATTATCACACACACACAAAAAAAAAAAAATCTTTTTCTACAGTACTTATTTTCATTCTTTACTACTCTTTCTTTTCTTTTTCTTTTAAAAAAAAAACGATATTATTTTACGATAACATTCTGTTTTTTAAATTCGTGCATACATACAGGATTTCCACATAAAGCCATTAATCCGCTAACTATTTTGCTTTCTTTATTATATCTTATTATACCTTTTATTGCGAGAATGCGATCCAATAAAGGACTAACTGAACACAACTTTTGAATGATTTCATTTCATTTCGTAAATCTGAGAAAAAATGTTTTGATGCGTACGATGTATAGACATGAAGGCTAAGAAATGAACCATTTAACTGTTCACCCGAGTACCATACGTGCATCCCTTTATTGAATTTCGATAGTTGTAAGCAAAAAATAAACCATTCATAACGATTATAATTCAGTATTAAAATTACTTTGAATACATAGATAAGCCAAATATTCAATGGATTTGCATTTGAATCAAATTAAGACAATATTCCCAAAATATGTGGTGTCATCTTATTAGGAAAATTAAACAGTTAAAGGGTTAAATACATTTATTACATGCTTGTTATCATTGCTATGACTAAAACTAATTTTTCAAATCTATAACGCCAGTCAAATTAAACCTACAACATTATCATTGTAACCAGGTTGATACAGCGTCAGTCTAACAGCGTAACCGAAAGGTAACGAGTTCTGTCCTCGTCTCTACCAAAGACCGCAGTCATAGCTTATGGCAGTTGGGGCACGTTAAATGACTACAGAGTCCTCCAAGTTCCCATCACAAATGATACCTCTGAATCGGGGATGAGTTGGTCTCTGATTCAGATCTCAATTCTGACTTGCGGATGGATGAATGAGTTCTACCGCCACCTAAAAAGGGTTGCGTCGTGTGTGTTCGTGCAAAGTCGTCCTTTCACCTGAACGGTGCTCTTTAACATTGAAAGGCACACACTTCTGCCTTCATTTGAAAGAGCTGCTCTCATTCGGCTTGGTATGACCAAGTGGCATTAGAACCACCACCACCACAAGATAATTCTCTTACATTGAACCGACATTATCATGAAGTAGTGTTTCTAACTAGATATTCATATCACTTTTAGTTTAGTAACTGTATAATAGCCGAAATAAACGGTGCGTAAAGTTTTTATCATAGAAAAAAATACTAAACTATATTTCTTTATTGTACTTTCTTTTATACTAAGTGTACAATATTGAAACTATCAAAAAGAACAATCAAGGAATTTTGTCGAATTTCTACATTTCGGATCTCTTTGAAAAAAAAAATTAATTCTATCTCCAGAAAAAAGAACTCAAAAATGCTATGGATTTTTTAGTGAGCGTACTTCACATTAAGTTTGCTCATTTCTATAATACTATAATACGAGGAATGGTTGCCTAGTCGAAAATCGCCCCAGAATTAATAAACTCTGGTAAACTTGAGGGTCTGGGGTTTTTGGCCACGAGGAATCGATTGGCGCCGGTTTT
>JAPMOQ010029515.1:0-12961 GCA_026543055.1 Argiope trifasciata | reverse complement strand
AAAGAAAAATATTTTAATCTCATTCCCACATTCTCTAATTTGAGAATTATGAATGAATATTGAACGAATCACGAGATACAATTCATAGTTTCTTTCCTTACCATTCTTAAAGAACAACGAGTTTTACAATTCTAAAATAATACACAAATCTAATATATAAAAATGAGTATTTCTTTGTTCATGTTTTATATTTTGTCGTACCGTTCATCCTATTTTTATAAGACATTGTCAAATTACTGGAGAATTGCAATAAATATTTTTTCGACAGTAGTAACACAACGGTTACCAGCTGGTATTATAATAATTAAGAAAACCTATATCGAAATTTAGTTGAATTTAATATTTTTTTCTTTATCCTGAGTTGAAACAAAATACAAAATAATTACCTTAAGTATATTTTAAATAGAATTATTTAAAATCAGATTAAGCTAAAAAATTAATGGTTCATTTTGAAACAAAATTTTGCTTAATGTCATGTTTCAGAATATCTTCTATATTCTTCTTTACCTTAAATGAGAGCCTACTTTTAAACCCAATAAAGTAAGCAGATAAAATTAACATATTGTCTTTATACAAAAATTATAAACCAAATGTTAGAACCAAATAGTGAAATAGAAAAACTACAAAAAATTTATTCGATTCGCAATCATCCTAAGGTAAAATTAAAAGAAAATTTGTCTTTTATTGTAAACACTAAAAAACCCGAAAGAACATTTCTGCTATTATGAATTACTAGGCACTAAGCTTGGAAGCACTAGAGATATGAGTAACGTTATTTCAATCATTTTACATTTGTTTTACATATTAGTATTATCTATTTGCTATTAGTACTAACTGCTTCATCTATGATATTGATTCTATTAAGTTTTGATTAGTTTCTTCATATATACTTTAACATTCACGATTTCCTTGGCAAAGTTTGTTAACGCTTTCCAGTAAGATTTAAGAATAAAAAATTTTGGGTGAAAAAAGCTATTTAATTTTTATTTAAGAAAACTTAGTTTATTTCCTAATTTTAATTAATTTATAATTATTGATTAAAATTATACTATTTGTATGGATGTAATTGTAATTTTTAAGTTCGCATTCAACATTTCTTCAAAAAAATCTAGTGATTTTGGATTAGCCCCTAGTTTTCACGTTTACGCCAGGCATTCCTGTCATTTTTTATTTTATTACAGGCACAAAATGTGTCTACGATTCCAGAGTACTCACAAAACTCACTTATTAGTCACTATGCGCGTTTTCGTCCTCTTGGTCACTTCACTATCACTAGTTTCAATATCAGTATCAGTTAAATATATGCTTATTTTTTATTTTTCTGAATCACTTTGATCTTCTTGATTTACATTGCTCTTATTCATTAAGGTGTTTATTTCACTGCATATTTAGCATTTAGTAAGTCAGATGTTCAGAATAAATGTTTATTAGAATGAATAAATGAATTTATCAGAATAACTATTAATAGTTTAGCCGTACCTTGTACCAAGACAATCAAACGATATGATAGTGATCTATGAAATCAACAGAAGTAATAAAGTGTCTCCGAATTCAATTATTATTATATTCAAGAATAACTTTAGTCGCATGAGGAGTATTATTCGTCACGCCATATAGCACAATGACGAGTATAGCTCGAATTTGTGCTATATGACATGAAAAATCATTGACGAATATAGCTCGTCTTTGTACAATATGGCATGAAAAATGAATGACAAGCTATACTCGTCATTTTACGGTAAGGGGTTTAAACTTGAAATAAGTGAGGAGATTATTGGCATTATTTTAATCGTCTTACATATGTTTTACATTTAATCTGCATTAACTTTCTTTAAGAAGTGCATATTAAAATCACTTCAAATGAAAAATATTGCTATCAAAATTAAGTTTTGCATCTAATTTTGGATCTAATGCTCTGTCTTGCACATGCATACATATATGTAAATGGAGGCACACATCCTGCTTTGTTATTAATAAAGGCTTATGAATGTTGAATGGTAGGCATTCTTAGAAAATAAATTACGAGTTTACGAATCCTAAATGCATGAACCAAATCTTATTTTAAAGAGCCAGTGATGCTAATCAAATAATTAAAATTACATATGTGCTATAATTATTAAAATTGTAAGAAATTGTCAATTCAAAGATAAAAAGTTAATTTTCCTCAGGTTTCAAATTTGAATTTTAAGGTAGAAGTCTGAAGTGATTAGTTCTTAAATAAATTACATATTCAGTTAAGTTGAACGTGTAACATGTTTGAAAACTTCAGAAAAAGAGCAAAAGCTGTCTAATAATTATCCTAAACTTAGGTTAATGAAAACGATTTGACAAATAGAGCCACGCAATTCTTACCTATGAAATCAAGGTAATGTGTTTATCGAGCTTCCTTATCACATACAATTTTTAGTTGTAATATTTTTAATTATAACCATAATTTATTATTAACTAAGTAAATCAATAGTGTATATTTAAAATACATGTTAAGGAACATCACAACTATTGATTATTAAATCAGGTTTCATTTTTGAGAATTTAAGTTATCCGACTACGTTAAAAACACTGGTATTCGACCCCATTGGCGATTTTTTTTTTTAAATTGTCATCTCTTGTCATTCAGATTTTTCTCTTTCAAACACATATTGTTTTTGCTTAAAAAAGTAAGGTCACACCTATTATCCAGAGGAATTTTAAGCAAAATATATTTTTCAGCCAAAATTTGTCTTTAACTTCCATTTTAATTTTCATAAAAATTACCCACCATTCACATGATATCCCAAAAACTAAAAGAGGTCTTTACGTAAACATTTCGGCGTGTGTTTTAAATGATATAGCCAATGAAAGGAACCAAGAGTTTTATTGTTGGTGAAATACTATTTCTGTTATAGGTTTTTTTTTAAAAATGAAGTTGCGAATGTATGGAAAAAATGCACATACATGTATATTTTTACCTATAACTTCTTTGCGTCTCAAGAATTTTGTTAGAATTTGGTGCATTTCATTCATTGTTATATTCTATAACTTGTGTGCAAAGAAAAATAGGATTGCTGCATTACCATTTTGTGTAGAATGTTAACCGTTTTTGTCCAATTTCCCTAAAATGTACCACATGTTTTCCTCTTTCTCAAAATGTGTGATATTCTCAAATAATGTTTTTGTATTTATAATGTTTATAATTGGCAATACATCTAAAAACCAAAAATAATTTTTTTAAAATCCCATTTTTCAAATTTTTTCCTTTGAACGTAGTCGGTTACCTTAAAATGTTTCGTTAGTTTCAGCTAGTAGGAGTAGTCTTTGAAACTTTTGCACATGTTTTAAAAGCCAATGTACTCGTACATTATTAATCGCATATTATTGGTGATCCAAAAAGTCTTTTAGAGTGCGATATTTGTCTATTTCTTTTAGCTAGTATTCATTGGTATGAGGTTATTACGCATGTATGAGAAACCCTGAAAACAATTTTGGAAGATTTTTCTTTTCACTAACAAAACTTAACACTGCAATAAAAATCTAGTCTTAAAATTAGATATCATATTACATACATTTAAGTTATTGCGTTCACTAGTTATTGCATTTGGAAAAGTATAGGCCAATAAACAGTCAGCGTTTTGACATATTTGGCGAAAAATTTGATATGCATCTACATTTTAGATGTTAATTCTGGTATTCTAAATTTCATTGATTTGATTTTCTCCGTTTTATATGCATTTTAATTTCTATTTGGACAATCAGATTTTATTTAAAAGGGTTTATTTTGAAATTCATCTCAAATCTACAAATTTGGTGTAATTTGGTAAATAAAATTTCGTTAGTCTAACTCAAAGTTTCTTTGCATTATCTCGTTCACAGACAAAGACAAGCAAATTTTTTGCTGAAGTTGTCATCCGGAACATTCAAGCATATTGAACAATATTTTTTTATTTTCGATTCTCCCGCATAAAATTGTGGAATTAGATTAAAGTCGCTAATAACTATCAGGACATTGTAACTATCAGGACAAGTAAATCTATCATTTTCAACTAAATCTAATATTAAAATGTGTATTTTTTATACCTTTTTTAAGGATCCGAGCATTAGTCTGCAGTTTTATGTAATCTGATGCAATTTAAGGCTGCAATGTACAGTTGTTTAGTCTATAGCCGAACACGAGTCTACAGTTGTAGTAACAAAACAATATGCAGAATTATTACTATGGCTTAAGGTATTGCAGGTAAATAAATTGCCTTAATATGTATGCAAAAACACAAAATTACAGATGGATCATTCCTTGATAAATTTAGTGCAAAACTTGATATAATTATATATTTTAAATATTTCATTAGTGTAAGAATTAATTCTGTTGCTCATTGTATTTTGCAGATTAAGAATTAACTTGTACTCCAACTCCCACTCAGAGACACTCCTTGTGTATAGATTTTGTTCGAAATTTGTTATAAATATGAAAATTTAATCTGAATCAAATATCAAAGATATCAAATTCCATCGAACTAAACAAAAGCGATTTTGAGTTACCAAGTTCACAGATAAAGCTTGTCACGATGCCAAAAATCAGTTTTTCTATCTCGGGTAACATAAATATTCATCAAAATATGGAGTTTTGTTGGCGGTTACAAAATTTCCTGTATATATTTTGCATGTAAAAAAATAGGGAAAAAACTTGTTTTCGAATACGAGATAGTATAAGATAAGGAAATCATTCATTTTTTCAACTAAAAACAAAATACCTCTCCATACTTGTTTGTTAACATTCTCTTTATTTATGATGTAAAAGATGAAAATGGAAGCCCTTAGTATTTTTTCACACTTTTCTGATTTCAGGCACTTAGGTCGGAGTTAATTAACAGATGACTGGCTTTATCAAGAAGTATTTAATTAAGTTTTTACTAACTCACAGAACAACTTTGGAATCACTGACTAACACTTTAAGAAAAGGAAATCCACAAATAATTAGTTTTTTTGCCTCAAAGATTACTTTCTTTCAAAAAATAAATAAATAAATATGAAATAAACTGAATAAATATGAAATAAACTGAACTTTCGATAAACTGAAAAGCAAGTATTCAATTAATTGTCTAGCTGGAAAGAACAATGGTAGGATTTTCGTATGACAAACATTCTTGAATAAGACTTAAGTATTTCAGCTTTCTGCCAGAATAACAAATAAGAATTAATTTTTTTGCATTCTTTTATGGTTAGATAAAGAATTAGAATAAAATTGTTTTTGTTCATTGTAGAGGAAGCACATGTAAAAAAAACCTTTTTAGATTTTCATTTGAGAAAAGTTCATATTCTTTAATAATATAGCATGAAATTTATGATCCGTTTGAGGGGACAATAGCAACTATAAGGAATCATGCTGTATGTGCTTTTCCAAATTATTAATTCAACTTTCTTTTACACTTAATGCAATATATGATGCTCGCTATTGATATAAAAATGACGCGAAAATATCAAAAGTGAAGTTATTATTAAGTAGTCGTGTTCGCTTAATTTATTATTATTCTGTTAAGTTATTAATATGGGAGGCTCTGTTTAAAAAAACATTTCATTTAATTAATTCTATTCCAATACATAAATTCAATCAAAACAATTTACTGTAATTTTCAAAATGTATATGTAACGAAATAAAAGTGGAAATGATAATTCTACTATTGATCGAATGATTGCCAAAAGCACTTGCCTGCATGTTTCAGTGGAGAGTTTGAATTCCGTTAAAACATTGTTTCTGAAAGTATATCAAATTGAATTTAAAATATTATCATAGTTAAATCAGAGATTTTCAACCTGTAGGATGCACCTTCTAAGGGAGCGTGAGCACATTAGATGAGGAAGAATGAGAATATCGAAGAGAAAATATTATTTTTAAAAATTTGATTAACTGATTGAAAATAAAGCATTCATATATATAGAAAACAAAATACATTTTGACATACTTAATAATTTTTTAAAGTACAACAAGTTACCAAATCCAAACTTACTTAATCAAAACATTTTAAATCAAACACAAATTTAATAATTATCAGTGATTTCCATGAGCCTGTCATGTAGAGCATGTCATGTATGTTTTTCAAAGAAAGGCTTAATATTAGAAATAACTGCTCTCAGTCCTTTTTCTATATTTAACTGAGATTTATGTTTTATCTTCAAAGAAGCCACAGCAGAAAATACAGTTTCTCAAAGGTAGGTTGCTGAAAACTATAATAGAATGTGAAATGATCTTGTTTTTAGTGCAAAAAAATCATCGTCTACTCCTGTTCAAAATTCAAACAATGTGTTATTACTAAATTGTCTTTTAATTGTGCCACTTGTTGTGAAGTCTATGAATTTTTCTTCCTCATCAATTAAGAGTTCTTCAAGAGTCTTATGAAATGGATTCATAACCAACATTTAACAGTTTGTCGTCAGCAACAAAATACTGTTTTAAAATTCTTTACTACCATGGCTAAATAATTTATTAGTTACTAAAACAACTTTTACATGTTTTAGTAAATCATTCACATTTGCAAATATTGTTGTGTGTTTTGTTTTTTGCTTTAAATTTATGCTCAACATTCCGAATTTTTACAAGATACATTAATTTTATTACTCGCATTATAAAAATTATTACTCGCAACATATGTGTATTTGCTCTTTGGAGTTGAAGATTCGAATTATTTAATGTTTAGAATATGTCAACCAAGTAACTCAATTTCATCACCAGTAAAACATCGTGAAAATTCTTGGCCTCCGGTCTGTTTTTCTTCTTCTAATAAAATGGCCATTTCTTCTTTCAATTCATAAACACGCTGCAAAAATTTCCCACGGCATAACTATCTAGCCACACGATAACCAATAAAATAGTAACTCTAAATATATTGAATCCATGTCTTTACAAAGTGCAGAAATGATTGTCAGTTTTAGGGCTCTCATTTTTATATAATTTACTACGGTTACAAAGGTAATTAACACAACATTCAGATCAAGACTCGTTTCTTTCGATGTCGAAGCTTCTTTGTAGATCATTCAATATATCCAGACACATTGAGGCGATTTTTGTTTTACAAGCGCTTTTATATCTTGGAATCTTCCGGACCTTAAACGAGCTCCATCGGTGCATATTCCAATGCAGTTTTCCCATTCTATGCTCGTCTCGTTCATAAAATCCTTTAAAATAGCAAATAATGCGAACGTTTTTTTTTTTTTAAATTTCTGCTGGTTTGCAGAAAAGTAGATCTAGCAATGACATATTATCACAAAATCAAACATAGGCATGAGCATCGCTTTTACTATATGTTGCTTCATAACTTCACTGTATTGAATATAATAGTTTCTATAATCTCAATTGCTGTTGGCAAAATAAGCTCTTTACCAATGTTATGAGGTTTTTTTTTACATCGGCCTATTTTATATGAAAATTTGTAAGATGCAATAAAAGCTTTTTTATTCACAGACAAAGTTTCTTTTAAAAATAATGATTCTTTATATGGTTTTAATTATTATTCGAAAAATTCTTTGGATTCCTGATGTACTCACTAGGAAGTGTTTCCAATAAGGTTCCATGCTATCTGGGGCCAAGTATTCTTGATTTCATTTTCAGAACCAAGCTCGGCTGTGTATTTCTTTATGCTTGACTATCGTCTTATGCTTTCTTATTTCCTCTTAAAAATTTATCTAGGAGTCTGCAAAAATCTCCCGTCGTGAAAATTTTGCTGAATTGCAATTAACACGAAAGCATATACACTGATGGGAAAAAAAATCCCAAAACCAAGAAAAAATTATTGTACAGTAATGAAATTTTAGGAATACATTTGTCTAGGTAACATATTTAATTGATTAAAGTTTCTAGATCACAAGTAGAGCCATTGGCGAGAAGAGACATTTCAAATGTGAAATGTTGGTACATTAGTAACCGCTGTAACCGCCAGAATTTTGAATGTAAGCATGCAAACGTGCATGCATTTTGTCATACAGGTGTCGGATATCAGTTTGTGGGATGGAGTTCCATGCCTGTTGCACTTGGGAGGTCAATGCAGGAACGGTTAATGCTGGTTGTGGATGACGCTGGAGTTGTCGTCCAATGATGTTCCATACGTGCTCGATTGGAGAAGGATCTGGTGATCTAGCAGGAAAAGGCAACATGTCGACACTCTGTAGAGCATGTTGGGTTACAACAGCGGTATGAGGGCAAGTGTTATCCTTTTGGAAAACAACCCCTTGAATGCTGTTCATGAATGGCAGCACAACAGGTTGTATCACTAGACTGACGTACAAATTTGCAGTCAGGGTGCGTGGGATAACCACGACAGTGCTCCTGCTGTCATACGAAATTGCTCCCCAAACATAACTCCAGAAGTAGGCCCTGTGTGTCTGTGCCGCAGACAGGACACTAGCAGGCGTTCACCTGGCCTCCTTCTAACCAACAAACAGCTATCACTGTGACTAAGGCAGAACCGGCTTTCCTCAGATAACACAACAGATCTCCACTCCGTCCTCCCATGAGCTCTTGCTTGACACCACTCACGTCTCAAACGGCAGTGGTTTGGAGTCAGTGGAATGCACTTTACAGGGCACCTGGCTCGGAGCTGTAATTGAAGTAACCGATTTGTAACAATTCGTTGTGTCAGTGTGGTGTCAACTGCAGCTTGAATTTCAGCTGCAGAAGCAGTACGATTAGCCACAGCCATACGCCGAATACGTCGATCTTCCCTCTCAGTAGTGCCACGTGGCCGCCCGGAACTTGGTCTTCTTGAGGCAGTACCTTCCCTTGACCACTTCTGCCAATACTCATGCACAGTGGATACATTCCTGCCAAGTCTTTCAGCTATATCACGGAAAGAAAACCCACCTTCTCGTAGAACTACAACACGATCTCGTTCAAACTCAGTCTGATGTTGATAATGGCTTCTTCGTCTTGTCAGAGGCATCCTTAACTAGCATTAACCCACTATGTCAAATCGCAACTGTAAATAACGATCACGAACCTTACAGCGCTTATTTAAAGCAAACCTCATTTGCATGTTCATAGTGTCGCTACTAGCGCCAAACTTACGTTCGTAGCTCGAAATTTGAATCGATGTCATCTTTCAGGTGCATAAACACGCCTACCAAGTTTCGTTTATCTAGCACAGCTCCTTCCTAGTGTTGGGATTTTTTTCCATCAGTGTATAACATACACAATCACGATCGATTCAATAGCGATAGAAGGAAGGATCAACTCGATTGAGACTGGTGGGAATTGAAACTTGAACATTTTCTTCTTCCAAAGAGAAACATTTGCTCTGTGCTTGCTCTTTACGGCATCAGTTGTGTGGACTCCCTGCCACAAGCTTTACTTTTTTTCTCTCTTTTGTTTAGGCATGATTCTGTATTATATGCTTTCTGTATTCTTTTATTATTAAAAAAAAATGTATTCGCCGTTTCTAAGTTTAGCCAATCCCGTCTAGGTTAATTTTCACTGACGAATGTTTCTACTTTCATATTTTTTTAACGTTATCTCCTTGTTTGGCTTTCATTTCAAATATAATATTGAAAGTTTTACCGCTTTCATTCCCTAAATCTGTTCACCGCCTGTTTGGCCAAGTTCTGAATGTGGTTTCTCGCCAACTTTGGCTCTTCGCTTTAACTCTTGTTTTGGCAGTTAGTTAAAAATAATTTAAAAGAAGAATCCAAAATATTCAATATACATTACTGTTGTATACATTTTATTGTAAGAGGGTGGCACTATGAAAATTATGAATGAAAACTGGACCACAAATATTGAAAGGCTGAGAAACTCTGAGTCAAATGAAAAATTCATGAAAAGGAAATTTATGTCGTTAAAAAGGAAATTTTTTTTGGCTTAAAATAAAACAAAAAGTAATATTTAAAAGGCAATTGTTTTGGAAGATACGAGTATCAGTTTCCTAAGGCAGGTTATTGCGATTACGGCTAGATTTATATAAGCCCTAAAACTGAAAAATATTTGAGAGATTTCTCGCTAAATATAATCGCGATAATATTTGATTGTAACCTTAAAAGTCGTTTGTTAGCATATCAGGTATACATTCTGAATTGCAGTCATTTAAGGAATTTTTTGGACGATTTTGATCCGCTTGGCAAGAAAAGTATATTAATCTTATCATGATTACTTTTATGACAATGGTCAAGTTTGTTTTTATGGTTGATTGAATTTATTAATGAAATTATATTTTTTTTATTTCCGTGATCTCTTTTTTTCCTTTGACTGAATATCCTCTTTAATGACATGACGAACTATCTTCAGAAAACTCCTAATAATATTTTGCAGTTCCATCAATCTCTAAACCGAATGATTTGATTCAGAACAGTTAGAAGAATATTCAATGTGTGAAGGAGTTTGGAATTCGTAAGATCTTTTGTTTATATTTAATTGTTGCCATTCAGCAGTATAGTAATAAGCTGGATTTCTATGTCACTTGCCTTAGCGTTTTTTATGTATAAGTAATATTAGTAGATTATTAATGTTTTCGAGAAATAATAGTCAAGCATTTATAATATTTTTAATATTTTTAAGTGTTGAAAAATAAATTTAATAATATTACTCTCAAATCAAATTTTAATTGAAAATTTGGAATTTTACTGAGATTCTTATCAAACAGTACTAACAGAGAAACCAATAGGAACTAACAACTCTTGAAAGTAAGAATTTATAATAAAAAAGAAAAATATTTGAACGATAAGAGTGCAAGTATAGCAAACACAGAAATGTTTCATGAATGATAAAGGAAATTTGGCACAATAACCAAGTTATATGACACACGATTTATAAATCAAGTCAATGGCGTTTTAAATTTCTTCATGTATAAGAATTTTAATTTATGCTTAATTTTACTTAAAATGTTCCAGAAAATTGTTAATCGTGTACAAATAAAAATAAAATGTTCTTTAATTTTCATTCCCTTAGAAGTAGTTCTCTTTTTAAAAAAAAACTATTTCAGATACATAACATCATACAAAGTTTTTCATACAAATTTGACTGAAATTGTTATGATTAAACACATAATCTATTTCTGATGTTTCTATAAATATCCTCCCCAAGCAAGTTTTCTTTCTTTCTTTCTTTAAATAATACCATTCATATAGTGAAATTTCATTTTTGAAATCATTGTTATGATCAACTGGTAGAAATATTCAATGTTTATTCTTCATTTTCAACTGTTAAATGACACATTCGTGAAAAAAAGTCAAATCTCTGAAACAGCAGAAAAGGAAAATCGATAACCGGTTGTCCAGTCAGACAGCTTTCCAAACTAAAGTTATCCTGACTCAAGCTTCATTTGAAAGTCATGATAGTGGACTGAAGTCTGGGCACGTTTCAATAGCCAGATTGAATTGTATATTTGAGAAGTTCAAACTGCATCGCAGGAAACACAAAAATTGGATGGATATTTCTTGATGATCAAATTCCAAGTTTCGAGAAATATTTTCATAGAATCCAAAAATTTCATAAAATGAAAGGAAATAAAACATCAAAATGTATTTCAGAGATATCATAATTTTTAAAAGACTTAAACTATAAACTGTCACTTAAACACTTTATTATTATTTTTTATGCACGACTTATGGCAGAGTGTATTATAATCGATAAAAAATCTCATTCACGAGCTTTCGAGGAATCTTCAATGCCATCGAAGTGAACTAAAAAAAGAATATTTCCTAACTGTCTTCGAATACAGCAACTCAAAAATGCAAGAAACTAGGCGGGTGGAAGCTGATATGGTCTTTCAAATTAACCTTATAAACCTCAAAAGATTTTGTGTAAAATTCCTTTTCTGTACTGTTATAGTTTCAAGCATGATTAGGAGTATTTAATTAAACTTAATAAACTCATGATTATCAATATTATAACTTAATAACAAACGCGATTAACGAAATTTGCTAAATATTTTTATTATTACAAATTTAGATGCAATATAATTTAGATCTAGTACTTGTACGGAGAAATATTCTGTTCATCTGTCTATTTGTTCTTATAGAAAGATGAAATCTTAAAATAATGAGTAGCAGTGCAAATGAGTGAATTTTATAAATGATACCTTGCACTAAAAAATATATTAATTAATATTTAGTTGTACAGTAAAATGGCTAAATTATAGAATTTTTTTTGTTGCCCATATATATTTAAACATAATTAGACATGTACACAAATAAGCTATATGAATGAGACAAGGCTTAAGTACTTAGTATCAAAATAGTATATGAACGTCAGGATTTGTACCAATCAGAAAATGAGGAAAGTCCAAAATCATTTATTATAAATATATAATTAATAATTTTTACTATTTGAAGAATCTATATGCACAACTTTGCATATTATCTAAGCAGGACGAAAAAATTGAAACGTAACTTTTAAGAAAGCATAATACAAAACAAAGTTTAAAAATACGTTAAAACCTTGTTTCATGGTTATTTAGTCTATCTAGGCCCAATTCTACATAGAATACGATTAAATTTGTTTATCTCAATAATTTTTATCTATTATACTAAATCTAATTTTGTTATACAGTTGAAATACTAAAGCATGATTGAATTTATTTATTTCCTTCTTTACTACTTTAATCATTCCATTGTTAAAGTTTTACAGTAAATAAAAGATTTTTAGTTTAGGTTTTTTTTAAATTAACATACCTTTTCTAAAGCAAAACTAAAGATATTTGGAGATGAACCTCATACTTTTTAACCACCGTCAGTTGACTAGGACGACACTTAAACTGACAACCTCCTCTCCACATAAGCAAGAGTACGTTTGTTTCGGACGATTTTACTGCACTACACTTCTATATAATCAGGTCTCGAACCTGGAAAACTCCGGTTCCGTAGTCGAGACCTTACCACCAGACTACCGAGACCGCAGTAAATAATTGAAAAATATTCGTATAAGTATTTGTAGACCAGAATAATCTAAGATTGTAAAATTTAATGACTTCAAAATATTTCTAAGCAGACTTTTATTGGTGAAGCAAAA
>JAPMOQ010029506.1:0-22675 GCA_026543055.1 Argiope trifasciata | reverse complement strand
CAAAAATTTGAAGCTTGTGCAAAGTGAAACATTGAGTAGGAATAAAACTATACCGAATTTCATTCTTTTTTCTTACGGGAACGCATAGTAAAACTGCATTCCAAAACTAGGAGACGATTTCTTAGCTAAAAGCGAATGATAATACCACAAAAAGTCGTGAAAATGAAGAAAATAAAGCAGTTACTAAAAGACGTTCTGAATATTTTAATTCATTCGTGGGTTTGTTACCTTTTTTGTGAGCCGATGATACTTCACATTCATTATATAACATAATATTACACACAATAACGTTTTTCTGTACTATTTTCGACATACTTCTCAACATATTTCTGATCTGATATGAGCCTCACTTAAATATAAGGAAATATAATTAGGAATATAATTTCTCGGTAATAAAATGGGTGGGATATCAATGCATGTATCAATCTTCCAGAATACCAATTGACTGATCCAATTTGTATAAAAATATCTTTCATGATTATTTTGAGACGCACAAAAATTCTTACTAACAGATTAAAACAGTTCTGCGGTTCTTTTAGTCGGAATATTCAAAGCGATACAATCTGAAACTTTTCGATTTTCAGGCAACTTTGACATGTGCCGTATTTTCTGAAATCATCTGCTGTCCAGTTTTGGAATATTTCAAGCACAGCCGAATTATGCGTTATATTTATTTACGGGACTTTTTTTTGTGTGTGTGAATTTTCAGAAAGGTAAGGGTTTATTTCATTGGTATTAAACACGTGCCTTTGTCTCTGAAATATAACCCTTTTTTGTCAAAGACAGTTTTAAAACAGTTTTATTTCTTTTTAGTAGCAATTATTTAGCTTGACATTTCTAACAATTCACAATGCGACAATTTGGCCGGAGCTCGAATAACCCTTTCTTCAATTCAGTAACTTTTACCAACTTAATGATATCTAAAACCCTGAAAGGATGCATTTCATTTTTACTGCCCGTTTTGGATGGTGCAAATCTACAATGCTTCGATTATCCATAAAATATTCAGACTATCATCTGGCGTTTTGAAATTGCAAAATGTCAGGCAAGAAATTTGAACATAAGAGAAAGCTTTACCGATAGAAGGGATCTTTAATAGATTTCTTAATTTATGTATTTCTGCTATTCTCTGTTAAATAATTTTTTTTTGTTTCATAACTCAGATTCGAAACTTTTTTTTAAAAAATGTCAATTTTTTAAACCTTAACCTGTCTTGAATATGCAACAAGTTGCGGAAAATTATCAACCTGATGTTTCAGGAAAATTATGGCAATGATTAGGCGGTAAAAATACCGCATTTAAATAATTGCGGTATTTTTTTTATCAAACAATTTGCAGAGAAATGTGGAATTGGCGATTATAGTCCAATTTTAAACAAACACTTTTAGAATATAAAATTTAGACTATTTTTTAGAATATAAAAGAAAGGAACGCTTTTTTTTCAACCTATTGAAATCGAAATTTGACGCGCAATCAAAAAAATCACTAAGTCCGCAATATATATTGACCAATATATTCCCAAAATCCCCAATTAAATACTTCAAATACTAAAATTTGATATATTTTATTGAGTTATCACGTTCACAGGCTTCTGAAAGTAGCATGCGTTCTATTCCTCGCCGAATTTGGCTCGAGATTTTCATTGGTGTCTGTGTTATACATGTTAAGGTATCCGACTACGTTCGAAGGAAAAAAAAATGAAAAATTGTTGTTTTTTTTAAAAACTATTTATGGTTTTCAGAAGTACTGTCAATAATTAACACTATAAATAGAAAAATAATCATTTGTAAATTTAATATATTTTGAGAAACAAGAAAGTTTATGGTAAATTTTAATGGAATTTAACCAAAACGGTTCACACTCTACACAAAATTTTAAAGCAGCAATCCTATTTTTCTTTGTACTCAAGTTATAGAATATAATGGTGAATGAAATGAACCAAAATCAGAGAAATTTTGAGATACAAGAAGTGATGGGTAAAAATATAAGCCTATGTGCATTTTATATAAGTCTTCATGTCTTCATCTAGTTATAAAAATAGAATCTTTTTTAAACCATTTTTTCATCCAAGATGAATAGAAAAAAAACGAGATTTTTTCAGTCATTTAAAGGTTTAAATAATCATGAACAATATATTTCTATAAATATAACTTTGATGGAGGTAGAAAGCATCAGCTGTTTTATACAGATCATTTCGATGTATAAATAATTGCGTTTGGTTAATTTCTTGTCGAGTTATGATTGTTTGAATAAAGCAACATAGAGGGAAAAATATCATTCTTCATAAAATATGCTTAACAAAAAAAACAACCGAAATTAGAGTTTTAAGCGAAAGTACTTCAAGAAAAACTTTCATAACGCGTGAAACACTCCAACTGTTCACACCCTCTTGGCATCTTTTGAAAGCTAAAGGATCAGAGGACATTTGAAGCAATAAAAATATATTCGATATTTGAACGATTTTCGAAGTGTGTGTGTACACCTTCAACCTGTGCGCAGAATTTTATTCTATGAGGCCTTTTTGTTCCATAACTTATATTCGAGCAGATAGATTTTCTTTGAGCAGTGTTTACTCAAAATTTAATATGAATCTGCAAATTGGGTGTGAAGACGCCACATTTCGTCTCGCTCAAAATGTAGGAATTATTTTTATCGCAGACAGACATTTCTCGAAAATACTTTGTTTCGGCTTGAAGCGAGTCTAAATTCGTCAAAACTTCCAGTTTGAATTTTTTTTCAAAACTCAATACTTTGTATTTTGTACACGAGAAAATAATAAACAAGTCATGAGTAAAATAAAGCATTATACGATTTATTTATTTATCATGGCTCTTCAAATTGGCAGAACGAATGACTTCCGCGATTACAATTTGTTTCTATACATCATATAGGCGAAAGTCAAAATTCAATATATGCATCGAAGAAAGAGCAGGCGTCCGGGTTGGCGCGTCTTCCCTGTGATCTGGGGGTCTCGGGTTCAAGTCTCGGTTCGGGTATGATTGTTCTACCTGTTAGATGCGTGAATGTGCCCTCCTGTAAAAAGAGATCGTGCAAAAGAATGAGTGTGCGTGAGTAGCAAAGTGGTACTCCTGGCCCTAGATGGCGCTACTAAAACAAGAGACGCTTCCTATCGGCTGAAGTCGCCTGTCTACTTCCCAGCGGGCTGGTCCAATGGCAAGTGCCATGAGAAACGCATCGAAAAAAGCAGCCCATCTGTCAGAGGAATGTGACCTTCCGAGTTCAGCTAACTCAAGCGAACAAGATATACGAACCGTTAGATCTCTTGTTTAATAACCTCCAATTCAAAAACGATACAGCAGTCACCAGCAAAAAAGGCTATTACGCTTTTTTATAGCTATAATACAGACAAGGTTGTTTTCATGGTGCTACGGACAATACTGGCCAAGCTGTAGTTGTTTTCATATGAAGTCTCTCTTCTCAACCTTCCAATATTCTTCATTCAGATGTTCCCCACACAAAATAAAATATTCAGAAAATTGGAGCACCTTAAATAATATCGTTTGTTAGAGAGCAGAAGCAATAATAATTCGACAAACCTTTTGAGTGACCCCTTTCTTGGGAGATGTTTTTCCCTTTCCACCTGAAAATGAAAAAAAATATTTTAAGAAATATGGAAATTATAATAAAGTCGACATACAATAATCTCATGTAACTGTTAATGAAAACCAAGTACCATACTTAAGATCCAATTCGAACCCCCCTTCTCCAAATGTAAAGGGCTTTCATCAGTAAGATATACTTGAGAAACATTCAAAGCTTAGTGTAGTTGTATTAACATCCTGTTCAAAGCAACACTAGGGCTATAAGGGGACCATCCCCCTCATTTTGAACCGCGGCCAGATGACGAGGACGACACATGAGCTGTCTCCCTCCTCACTACATACATGAAATCAGCGGGCGGACGTGTGGCCTGACGGACTTAACATGCACCAAACCCGCATACGCGACAGTATCTGTGGAATCGGGTCTGATACCCTCCAGTTCCTAAGCCGGGACCTCGCTACCAGGCCACCGCGGCCTAAGAAATATTTAAAATATTCTCGATGTGAATATTGTAAAGGAGAAGAAATAGAAATCGTAACAAGAAAAGAAAAGCAAAGAAACTTAACAACATATAGCAGCGATTAGCGCCTAAAATCCTTTTCATTTTTTAAGCCTTTTAATGAAAAGGTTTCGCAGTCTTCGGTGCTCATCAATTAAGAGTCGTGGCCCACCTAATTGGAAATAAAAAGCATTCAAAATGCAGGAGAAAGTTGCCTTAAATTATATAACTACAGAATGAAACCGTACATAGTGTTTTTAGTGTTAGTCCGCGGAGAGTTGGGGGAAATAAGAACGCGCAGCTTGTAAGTGAAACCCAGTTCTAATGATTAAAGTATTTTTACAGGTCAGAGAAAGTGAGATTAATGCATATTTCTGTATGTGGTATTAGGCATTTTGTTTATATTCTTAATGATCCTTAAATGTGTGTTTTTTTTTTTTTTTTTGTATATTGGAGTTCCACATAGTCAGAGAAGGTTGGGAATTTTTCATTAAGACATCATAAATGAAGAAACGTTATGCTTAAGAAAATGGCTCTAATATATGAGCAATTTAACTATTTCACCCCCTTCTCATTCGCAAATAACACAAGCCTGCATTCTTAGGGTTATATCCTGTTTTTTACATTTTGATTATTGAATCCTGTATATTTTTTCACGCTGAATCTGAATATGACATTAGTTTTTCCCATCACATCAGGATCTTTCGTAAAACGCAATTTTCAAAATTTGCAATATGTTGCAAAACATCGAAAATATGACACATATTGACAGAATTAAAACGGTTTATCATCATAAAATATTTGTAATTTCATTAAATTCATGGCTTATACTTTACAATATCATAGCCAAGCACATCAAGTGTCCGTTGGGGAGGGAGGGGGGGTGCAAAAATTTAATGAAAACTGCACAAAATTAGTCTAAATTTCCTTCCGCTTATGTCTGACAAAAGAAGGTTCAGAATTGCCTAGTTCAAGACTGAAGAATTTGCTCGAAGCTGGCACTACGTTTTCCTGGTTCAGGCACCGAGAAAAAGAATTTCTTCCATACTTTTTGGAATATGGGAACTTAGTGTTCTGCAATGATGTGTGTGGACGTTTTAATACATTTAAAATTCCATATGAAAGCACAGATTGGAAACAATTCATAGATTCACCCAAAAGAAGCATTAAAGCTGTGCTTCTCCACAAAAGAAATAAGTATGCGCCAATTCCCATAGGACATTCCGTATACTTAAAAGAATTATGAAAATTTAAAACTGGTAATCGATAAAATTAAATACGACGACCATGAGTGGACAGTGTGTGGGGATTTTTAAGTTATTTCGATGATCTCAGTATAGCAAAGCGAATGCACAAAGTTTCCTTGTTTTTTATGCGAGTGCGATAGGAGAGACAGGCCAAATCATTGGAAGCAGAAATATTGGCAAAAACGAGATTCATTAGAACCTGGAAAAAATGTACACCAGAAAACTCTCATAGATAGTTCTCTGATCTCTACGCATCAAATTGGGATTGATGAAGCAATTTGTGAAAGCTTTATCAAATGAAAGGAAATGTTTCAAATACATCTGCAACACATTTCCAGCCTTATTAACAGCAATACTAAAAGAGGGTGTCTTTACAGGTCCAGATATTAGAAAATTTTTCAAAGTTGGTAACTTTGAGAAAGAAATGGAAGTTGTTGAAAAAGAAGCCCGGTCTGCTTTTAAAGATGTAGCAATGAAATTTCTGGGCAACAAGAAATATCCGAACTTCAAATCGATCGTTGAAACCATGCTGCTGAAGTATCAGACTTTAGGCTATTCCATAAGTTTGAAGGTTCATTTTCTAACTTCATATTTGGATTACTTTTCTGAGAATTCGGGTGCTGTTAGTGAAGAGATGGGAGAGAGATTAAATCAGGATATCCATAAAATGGAAAACCGTTATCAAGGAAGATGGAATACTTCAATGATGGCAGACTATTGCTGGATGCTGCATCGGAATGAACCAACAAGGGTTCATGGACGGAAAAGCCGCCAACACAGCATGACTGGTCAAAAGAGACAAAGACACAAATGAAAGGCGACTTTTTTTCATATATCATCACTAAGACTGGTTGAAATTAAATTAAAAGTACATAAAATTAAATGTATCAATATAAAATTTCGTGTACCGAAATTAATTTGTTACATTTAGGCTGATTTTGTGGTAGTTTTCATTAAATTTTTGCCCCCCTCCCTCCCCAACGGACTTTTGATGTGCTTGGCCATGATATTGTAAAGTATAAGCCATAAATTTAGTGAAATTACGTACATTTTATAATAAAAGACGTTTTAAATCTGTTAATATGCTTCATATTTTCGATGTTTTGGTATATATTACAAATTACAAAAACTTCGTTTTGTATAAACTCCTGACGTGATGGGAAAAAAACTAATGTTGTATTCAGATTTAGCGTGAAAAAATACACAGTAATCAAAAGTTAAAAAACATGACCCATGCAGTCATTCATCTACATTATAAATAAAATCCGGACCAAAGAATTTTTCAGTCACACTTATGACTGTGGGATGTAAACAGTTAATATAGAAGTAATCAGAGTGAGCCCTATTGAAGAGTTATAAGAAATAAAAACCTGATGAGAAATTAAAAAAAACAATTACTCACTATCGGAAGATCCAGATGAATTTTTTCTTGGCATCTAAAAAGGAAAAGAAGACATTAAACATTGTAAATAACTGGTGTAATTTTTCATTTTTTTAATATTTTTTTCCTGAAAATTTAGGCAACTTTTAAAATAATTTTATTTTGGAATTGAACGATATTCATAGAAAATTTATATTATATAAATGAAGCTGTTATACAATTACTTAACTTGGATCGTTTAGAAAAGGGAAAATTCACAACCAGCTTTGTTTCGTATTGAGCTAGAGTTAACAATCTGTATTTGCCCTTTTTTTTATGACAACGCATTGTATTTTCAGATGATTTTCTTCACTCTCAACAGAATAATTTACTGCAATCTTTATTCCGTAAGTAAAACACCATCTCCGAAATAATTTTAGAAAAATTTATGAAAATCAAAAAATTATATTTAAAAAATATTTTAAAACAATTTAAGCAAGCAAAACCAGACACAACCCATGGGCCTACTAGGCAATTTTCGTTCCATACGAAAATTCATGAAATGCAAAATGATCATCAAGGGTCATTTATCTTCCATGGCCCTTCAGTGTTGGAAACAATCGGAAAGTGCAATGCCTTTTTTCTATGGCGAAATCCATAGACAAAAATTCGCCACCCACCATGGCCTATATCAAATTTTTTTTTAATGCAGATGGCTCAGACATGCGATAGAAATCAGCCTTTCACCCCTTCCTAATTTTAAGATTAATAGACACCATTGGCGATGGAAATTGGGGAGAAAAGTGGCAACATTAAAACAGGAATGTGCCAACTAAAACTTCCAAAATGATCCCATAGTTGAAGTCGGAGAATTTGTATTTGAAATATCTCTTAAAAGGGGAGAGGTCGAATGACTTCCGAACTGTTGCGTAGGGATCATGAAATTTTATCGATATAAATAAAAAGGAATGTTTGTATGTCTCTTATGTCTTCATAAACCATTCATCCGATGGTGATGAAACCTGGTCAGCTTATTGTTTACACATGCGGAAGGGTTATAGGGGTAGTACAATTATCTAAAATTGAATAAAAAATCGAATCTCAACCGCATCTATTTACCAAGGATTCATCTCCAAATCATTCGCTGTAGAGACGAAGATTTTGCAGAAAGGCTAAATCCAAGTTAATGGTTAATATTTTGTAGCTATGGTGCATAAATGTCATGCAAGTCATTCTCAGAGGCAACCACTTTATTACAGGTAATGCAAAAAAGACCTTAGGGATTTTACATTTTTTTTAAATGACAGCGTTTTTCACAATAATAAAAATATTGTAGTACAAATAATTTTGTATCATCTTAATTTTCAAAACATTATCTTTTCAATTGCATTAATGATTTTATCGTATAAATATATTTTCTTTGTTTAATCCATTTTAAAAGAAAATATTTTAACCCCATTTTCTAAAATTACAGAATTCTGAATGAATATGAAACGAATCAAGAGAAACAATAAATAGCATCTTTCACTACCATTTCCGAAAGGACACCAAGTTTTACAATTCTAAAAGAATACACAAATCTAATATATAAAAATTAATATATGTTCGTATTTTATATGCAGTCGTACCATTCATCCTATTTCGACAAAACATTCCCAAATGGTTGATTGTTTGCACTTAATATTTTTTGGCGGCAGCAACGCGCGCGGTATCAGCTAGCATAAAATAAAAATTGACGAAGTCTAAGGATTAGATATTTTATTTACTCGTCATAAATTGTGCCGGACATATGGTTAAAATAAAATTCTCGTCTTATATAATAATATTAATAATTAATAATCAAGCAAAGGTAGGAAACAATGCTATAAGAAATGAAATAGCATCAAACGATTATTACGGATTGAATACACATTACATTCAGTTCGACTGCCTCAGTTTCGGCACTATGATTTCCATCACTTTAAGAAAACTAAAACTGTGTCTTTATTCAAATTTCTAACATAATTCTTCAAACTCATCGATAGTTAAACTGTTTCCACCCAAATCCTAGAGCTATCAACGTCCTTATAAAAGATTTTCAAAACTGATATCTTCTATTGCATACAAAGGATAAAAAGAATTCGTAACTCAGCCATGACTGTGAATGAATGTTTCGTTTTAGACACAAAATATTTTGTTATGAAAATGAAAATTGGTTGAACACAATTTCATTTATTATTCATGAATTCCACTTGGTACCCGGCGCGTTACTGCCGCAGAAGAAATCATCTGGGACATATCGTTTGGAATTTGAAATAGTTATCTTGTTTAGTTAAAAAAGATATTTTCTTGTCGACAATGAATACATTCATTGAAATGGAAGGAGGTGTAAAGGAGAAGCATACATAGTACTTATTCTATTCTACAAATAACCATTTTTATGTGCTAGATTTGTGTATTCTTTAAGGATTGTAGAGCTTGGTGTTCTTTCGGACCGGTAATGATAGAAGCTGTTTGTTGTATTTATGATTCGTTTCACATTCGTTCAGTATTCTCAAGTTTAATATTAGAAAATGTGATTAAAATATTTTCTTTTAAAATGTATTTAACATAGAAAATATATTTCTTCAATAAAATTTTAAATATATTTTTATAAAGACAATCTTTTGAAAACGAAGATGGTGCATAATTATTTGTAATCTAATATTTTCGGCAGTTACTGCTAAAAAAAGACTAAAATTTTATGAATGTTTTGTTACAATTTCAAACTTATACGACAAGTTCCTCTAAAATTTTCTCACACTATTACCTCAAATAAAGCTATTACCTCAGAGAAAGAATGACGTTGCATTTGCGTACAGTGGCTGCGAAATATTAACGTTCAGCTTGAATTGAGTATCTTTTCTGAATCTGTTGTCTCCTTGGCGATTGATTTGGCGGTCAATCCATGGTTAATAGATGCGGTAAATAGATCCGAAAATATTTTTTATACTTTCGATGGTTGTATTATGCCTATAATCATTCCATAAATGCAAGTAATAAGTAGTCAAAGTTTCATCGCAATCGGATGAGCGCATAAGAGACATACAGACATTCATTCTTATTTATATAGATTATATAAGAACATTTTGATAAACTCAAATGATTATATTCAAAGAATCAAAAAATGCCACTAATAAGGAACAAAAAAGGTTAAGTACAATATTGACACATTAGATGAAAGACCTTTTCCTGCTGACCCACTTGCATTTAATGGGCGGTAGCCCCTCTTGGATTTTTATCACTTATCTCAAGAGTTGATAGTTTTTGTTGTTTGTTTCTTGAGAAATATTGACCCAAATTTCTTAAAATGCCTTTTTCAATTCACCCCTATTTGTATCATTTTTTATATTTAAGGTATCTGAACACGTTTAGAGCAATTTTTTAGAAAAACATGGTGTAGACATGCTCTAACCATATTTATAAGTTTAAGAGTATTCGAAATAAGTAAAAGGATGCCCATATATGAAATAAGCATTAACACTTTTCGAAAATTGGCATTTAATGGGATAAATGTAAACAAACTCTTATAAAACTTCAAATTAGCTACACACAAAAACTAATTCTCATACTAACAAAACGCATACAAAAATAAACTACACAGTTTTATCGAAGGAATGAACTATAATCGTATGGTTCCAAAAATAAATGAAAGTTTTACAGCAAGTCAAAGATTTATCATGAAATTTTTAGTTAATTTAAGACTGTGAAACAATAGGCTTAAATTAAAAACTATTCATTCGATCTAAATTCTTTTAGTTCATTCCCTAGAAAATAGTATAAATAGAAAGGCTAAAATTTTTTTTTAGTTATATGATAATATTTTGTGTTATTTGATCTGAAATGAGCAACAAAGGCGAGAAAGATGCGTTTAAAGTATGCAGTAACTTGTTTAAAAATAAATTATGGGCGTACATACTCAAAATTCTTTGCATCCATAGCTTATACCATTTTGCTTCTCATTTCTTAATATTTTTCCCTTTTTTTCTGGCGATCTTTTCATTTTGCAGTGAATGCTGCTTAAATTCCTTTATTCTGTCTTTGTCGAGCTCATCAAATGCTCGAGCCGAATATTCACTAGGATACACTTCAACAACCTTAAGGATATTTAATAATCCTGTAAAAGCTTCGTTAAATATATTACCAACACCCCTCATCTGAAGATTCAGCCAAGACATGTTTAGGAACAAAATGCCACAAAACACCTTAAATATCTCTTTGGCATCTTGTGTTTTTCTGTGCCAAACATTTTCTTTATTTAAGACTAAATTTGTGTTTATACAAATTTCGGACATGTTTTGGGGCCTTTAAAACGGTATTTGAATATTGAAATGTCCACTTCCATTTTACCGATCTTTACGAAAACGTCTTGACTTCAAATGAACGTAGAAATAAAAGCAAACCGATTTTGGATAGCTCACAGACTCGTCCACCTAATTGAATAAATTTTGGCAAATGTCATTTTTTGCGAAAAGTGACCTTTTTAACGCGTTCAAATACATTAGCAACCGATTTCTTCCCATCAATGTTCTACAAGGATTAAACCAGAATGCCGGGGAGGGCCATGAAGCTATTGTTTAACATGATAAAGACATTACTCTTGCTAAATCTTTGAGATGTGCTGAGGGTCGTTGTCTTGATGAAAAGTAAAGTCAGCACCATTTTTCTGCACTGGTTATAAAACGTTTTGTTTTAGAATGTCAAGACACACAAACCTCTCCGCGTTTCCTTCTATAAAGCAAATTCCCGACACCAGCAGCACTCACACACCCCAGCACCACGCTCCTACCTCACCCTCTTCACAGTTTGACAAAAATTCTTCATTCCCATATGCCGCTTTGGTTTCTTTCCGGCCATAACTCGACCCACAAATTAGTAAACTTTGATTCCTAACTAAAATCGATACGTTCCCCAAAAGTTCGAGGTTTGCTCAAGGCTTACGCACACTCTAGAAGATTGTTTTAATTTTAACTTTAAAAATCATTAACACTTTGTGTGTGGGTCCATTTCGCAGCGGAATTGTACCGGGAGCGGCGTTTGGAGCGTCCATTTAGTTATTCAGCTAAATCTCAATAAATCGAAAACGAGTTTATTTTTTAATACACTTTTCGTATTTTATACTTAAATAGATAAATAACCATAAGGTTTTTGTAGGCAAAAAAATTTTTTATGGATAAATTTATAATGGTATCGTAAATAGGAAAAATCAAATAGAAATAGCAGTATATAGTTAATTTTTTCGGATGATTTTATTTATAAACAGTTTTATATTATAAAAAAATGAAAGGAGCAATCACAAAACTAATGATGTTTTACAGTGTGGTAACGTTCAAAGCATTTTCCTCTATGAAGAGATACACGGCAAAATTCACTCATTTTGGCAAGAATAAATAAATGAATTTTAAATCTACTTTGATTTTTTTATCCACCTTCTCGTTCCGCATCGACTGATGTAAAAACTAGGTTTTTTTTGTCTCCATTTTTCCAGAATCTATGTAGTAGACAAGAACACTCATTTTCCTGTGTACACCGTTATTTTCATACCCACCAACAAACCATGTTGTGACACTGACCCTTACTAGTACATGACCCGCGCTCAAGTATCCATCGTTACAAAGCGTACATGTCCCGCATACAATGTGTTAATATATATGTTTAAACTCGTTTCAGTGAGGAAAAAACATATTGCACTCATTAATTAATTGATTAGCTAATTAGCACATTTTTTAAATCGGGATATCTTCTAATTCTGAATTGTACAGACTCACAATTCTAGTTGGAAATAATGCCTAATATGAGTCATGCTGTATGCCTCAATCAAATTATAAAAATATGTAGTTTATTTTTTTTTTCATCAATGATGAATAGAAAAAGCGAATATTTTTTCCATAATTATATCTTTTAAACAGCTATTAAAAATTTATTTTCAATAAAAGTAAACTTATTTCCGTGAGAAAAAACATACCACACTCATTATTAATCAATATTTATTTAATGATTAAATTAGCCTATTTTTTTTAAATATACATGATTCTAATTTGTACATACATCATTCTGGTTGAAAATGATGCCAAATATGAGTCTTCATGTTAACTGCCTTCATCAAGTTATAAAAATAGTCTTTTTAAAACCGTTTTTTCATCCACTCTGAATAGAAAAATCGAGATTTTTCTGTCATTTTAACGTTTAAATATCCGTTAAAAATTCCTTTCTATAAATATAGCTTTGATGGAGACACAAATCATCCTCTGTTTCATACAGATTACTTTGATGTATAAATAATTGGGTTTGGTTCAGCTATGATAGTTTGAATGAAGCAAGATAGTGCAAACATATTTTTCATCAAATGAATTTTGAAAAACCGGAGTTTTTAGTGTTAGTACCTCAAGAAAAATCCTCGTCACACGAGAACTATTCTGAATATTGGCAACCTCTTGGTATCGTCTGAAAGCTGAGGGATCCGATCCTGTTTTGAAGCAATAAAAATATGTTCGTATACTTTAAATGCTTCTTTGCAAATCGAGACGATTTTTTTCTGTTGCAGACTTGTAGCAAGTTTTTGAAGTACCGCATGTCCATTATAAAGTTTTTAATGACATTTCTGGCCTTCTGCGACGCCATCTTAATGCCGTAATCAACCATTAAATCGGATGGCAGTTGAATGAGAGGGATTATCTTACACAATACACATATTTCTTTTATGCAAGCGATTTAGCTTCGGAGATCGATATTCCTGTTTATACTCAAATGTTTACAGCTCACGGTATCGCAAGATTAGAAATTATATCAGTTCATTTTTTTATTTTAGTCTTCCGTATGGAAACTTTTTTTACCCACTGTGAGTGAACTGGACCAGTATCTGTCTGTAACAATTTGGGCATTTATTTGTATTCCTAAAACCAGGAATGCATCAAGAGGTAAGGGAAAATCAGAACTGCATAACATCGATTTCACAAAAGGGGTTGCATTCAAACCAGCCCCTCATGCATGATTTACAACATTTTGAAAGCGATTCGAAATAATTTCAAACAAAATTGGCTTGACAACATCAACGCTTAATGGAAGGGGAAGTTTTACCTGGAAAGATTTCAGCGCAAACTATAAATGCGTATAAGATTGGTAAGGAAAAGAAGTTGGAAAAAAACAACTATTTTATTCAAAGACAACAGAATTGCTTTTTTGACACCTATTCCATTGTTTTAGAACTTGCAATCATTTTTAGGGAACATTCCTTCGCCCTGTGATTTTAAAGCAGTGCAAAAATTCCGTCTTATTTAGAAATGCGCTAAAGGAAAAAAAATCTATGTATATGATTTCAGGTTAAAATGAGCACTGAAACCATTTGATTTAATAAAAATATTTATAATCTATTTTCGACGACAAATTTTTTAATAAATGTGATATTTGAAAACTTTAAAAACTTAATCTTATGCATTACAGCAATTCGATATAGAATTATTTGCATTCAGATAAATGAAAATTTCTGAAAAAATGTTATCCATCTTTTGCTGAAACACTGCATAAAGGTTTTATTTTAGTTAAAATTTTTTAATAAACTTTCGAAAACTACTTTCATTCCAGTTTGAGCCCCCCCCCCCCCACCAAATCAGATGCCACCCAAAGCAATAAGCACAATGAAAGTAATGAAGGCCTCCTGGCATAGGGGTTGCGTGTCTTCCTAGTATTCTGGGCGTCCCGGTTTGGGCGTGGTTGCTATTCCATGCTCTATCTGTGCGAATGTACATCCCTCTAAAGAGGGGCTGTGCAAGCGAATGTGAGGCACGAAGTAGCTAAGTCGTACTCCTGGCCCTTGTTGGCGATACTGGAAAAAAAGGGACGCTAATTTAGGCTTAAATCACAGACAACTATCGATCGGCGAGTTTGTCAAAGTGCAATGGGTAACAACAACAAAGAAAGTAACGTTTCCCCACGAGCTCTAAAAACCTCCGCGAATCTGCGCATGCGTAAGGGATAGTTTAATTCGTCAAAATAGGGCCGAGAGGGAATGTGAAAGGAAGCGACATTCATCGGTGAAGTAAATTCGGATTACTCGTGCACTGAATTAAGATAAATGAATGCGACCAGAAGAAAGGATACTCACAAACACGTGAAAAAAAATTAATTGAACGAAAGAAGAAGGGTGAAAATCAAGGTCAAAGAATGACGAAGAACACCGGATCTTACAGAGTCTCACCCTTCATGCGATAGAATCGACGGCAAGGGGTCGTCTCGGAAAACTGAAATGAATAGTGCATGGGCTATTTTTTGCTAGCAGGGAAGGGCCTCGAGAAGATACAGGCACATTAAAATGAGAGAAAATAGACACGACATAAGAACAGTCATAAAAGAACGAAACATTCGATATTTCAACATTGGTAAGCATTGCTTTTCATTTAACAAACTATTTGAAGTAGAGAGAAAACAATCTAACGGAAATTTTATTCTTTTGCTTTGAAGGGGAATTTTTTTATTAAATATACGAATAAATTTTTACTCATCACTAACAATCTTCCAGCAATTCTGGAGTTTAGTAATATTATAATATTACTAATAAGTTATATAATATATAAGTTAAATAATATTACAACTGATAATAAGTAATATTATGATTCACTTTTCTAGAATTGCTTGTAGGCAGATAGAGGAACAATCACGGTTAAATATTACATTAAGACTGTTTCCTAAACTTTTGATTTATGTGTACCCCTTTTATAATTTCCGTAACGCTGAGCACCCCTCGTCAAAAAAAAAAAAAAATGGATGTATTTTAATGACAATCAAAAAAATATTTTTTTTTCTTTTTTGTGACAGACACAAAATAAGAAGAAATAAAATTATCCATATAAATAAAAAAAATGAATGAATGTCTCTTGTGCGCTGCCGTACCGCTCATCCGATTCTGATAAAATTTTGACAGCATATTGCTTGCTCTTACGTAAAGGTTAGAGGCATAATACAATCCTCTAAAGAAAAAAAAAATACTTTCGGATCTATTTACAGCATCTATTAACCACCAAATAACTCGCCAAGAAGATAAGCAGATTCAGTAAAGATGCTACATTTGAGATAAAAGTTAATATTTCGAAGCTATTGCACGTAAATGCAATGGAAGTCCTTCTCTGAGGTAATAGTTTGATTAGAGAGAGAGAGAAAGTTTTAGGGGAACCCATGCTATAGGTTTGAAATTTAAGCTAAACATTTAATAAATTTTAGCAATTTTTGCAGTAACTTGCAAAAATATTATAGTACAGATAATTTTGATCCATCTTAGTTTTCAAAATTTATCCTTTTAACTATATTTAAAGATTTCCTAGTATAAATATCTTTTCTACGTTTAATCAATTTGAAAGGAAAATACTTTCATCACATTTTTTAACATTAAACTTGAGAATTCGGAATGAATATTAAATGAAATCACGAGATACAATAAATAGTTCCTTTCATTGTCATTTTGAAAGAACATCAAGCTTTACAATTCTAAAAGAATCTAATACATAAAAGTCTTTGTTGGTAGAACAGATAAATGCAAATAGAATAAATAGTATTTGTGCTTCTCCTTTATATATCCTTCCATTTCAATAAATGTATTCAAAGAAAAATATTCTTCCTATTATTTTTAATTAAACAAGATAATTATATAAAATTCAAAATCATTTCTTCGACAGCAACGCAACAGGTACCAGCTAGTTGATAATAAAATGCCATTTTGATTTATATAGCGTTTAGTTTGATTAGAGAGAGAGAGAGAGAGAGAAAGTTTTAGGGGAACCCATGCTATAGGTTTGAAATTTAAGCTAAACATTTAATAAATTTTATGGATCAACGAGAAGGATGAATTTGTGCCGAGATGACAGATTGTCATCATTTGGTTTCCTGTGTGAATTTTAATGTCAGATGCGGTTCCACGTCCCATAGTCATTTTTTTGCTTCAATGCTGAACAAGCAAGTTTACATCGTTACGAAGTTGGGAAAGGCAAGAGGTCATTCATAACTTTTTCTGTCAATACCGGATACACATGCTGCATTTGTAACCGGAAGGATGTTCAGGTACTCTCCCTGAGCTTCATTTTCAAACATCCGTCTGAAGCCAATTCCAGAAAAGGCTCGTCTTCTGCATTCGTCAAATTTTCTGGAATGGATGTTGTATTAATGTCATACGGGTCTCTTATCCATTCAATATCTTTTGTTTAAATCAGGGAAATAGTTTTCCCAAGATCAACTTGCAAACTCTCCAAAAGCTGTGTTTTTTCGAGGGTTGACTTTCGCTTCAGTTGCACCCCCCCCCATCAAACTCGTATTGCACCCCTGAGGGGGTACAACATCCATCACACTTTGGAAGATTCCACACCAAACCAGGAGGAAGGCGTTGGGTCCATGATACAAAATTAGCCTACACCTCCTCCATTATATTATATAAATGAAAGTAAATGTATATCTCTTATGCGCTGCAGTACCGCTCGTTCGATTCCGATAAAACTTCGACGACCTATTATTTGCATTTAAGGGATGATTATTAAGCATATGAAATTATGTAATACAGTAAAAGCTCTTTATTCGCGGGGTATATGCTCCATAAATATGCCGCGAATACAAAAACCGCGAATACGGAAGGGTCATTTATACCGGCTTATAGATATACGATATATACGTTCCTAGGTGACAAAATAAAAAAAATACTATATAAAAAATCAATTTAATTGAAGTTTTTGAACATTTTGATTCATTATCTTAAGGCTTAGGCAATAGTTTGATAATTTTGTAATTTTCTCTTGCTTGGTAGTTTTTAAAAGCTCCTTCCATTCAGACGGATACGCAGCAGTCGCATTAGCCATTTGCCTCTTAAAAATAAGACTTCGTTCCATAGACGGATCAATGTTCATTTGCCATTCTTAAACCTTCGCTAAGATTTTTCAATTAAAATATCACGTTTCCAGGGCTTGTTGAAGCCTCCTTTTCAATGGGCTGTGAATTGAACATTTCCTCCAAGTCAGTTTCAGTCCGATCTTGATATTGCGATTCAAGCCATTCCTGAATGTCACTTGCTTCTATCTGTTCGAACCCATCTCGTCCTATTCCATTCGCGAATTCGGCTATGTTTGCAGTTTGCATTTAACAACATACTTTAGGAAAAGCTGTAATAAGATCTATTTTACTTTTTTTTTTATGAGTCCATTTGACGGCATTTACAAAGGCTATTGGGTTGGATACCTATTGAAATCTTTTTATTATTATGTATGTACTTGTTAGATCCGCGAATATAGGAATTGGGTCGCATTTTTGTAATCCTCGAATAGTGCAAACGCGAATGAAGGGAGAGCGAATAAGGAGCTTTTATCTATTTAAAAAGTATTTTCGGATCTATTTACCGCTTCTTTTAACCATGGATTAACCACCAAATAAGTCGCCAAGGAGACAAATTCAGTAAAGATGATGAATTCAAAATAGACGTTCATAGTTGTAGCTATGGTATATAAATCCAATGCAAGTCTTTCTCTGAGGTTTTATTAGAGAGTGACTGAGAAAGCTTTAGGGGAGCCGTTGCTATAGGTTGGAAATTTAAACTAAACATTTAAGAACATATGTTAGCTGTTTTTGCAGTCACTTCCGAAAATATTATAATACAAGTAAATTTTGGGCCATCACAGTTTTCAAAAAACTATCTTTCCAGCTATATTAAAGATTTAATGGTATAATTTTTTATGTTTAATAAATTTTGAAAGGAAATATCACAATTTTTAATATTAAATTTGAAAATTCTACACGAATATGAAACAAATCAGGGGATACAATAAATAGTTTTTCGTTCATTACCACTTTGAAAGAGCACCAAGTTTTACAATTCTTAAAGATTATTCCTAAAGATATTCTTAAACCTATGGTTTTACCGCTTGACACACACAGCCTTCAACAAATTTTTGATTCATCAAAAATTCAAATTTTGCAACGCTAGGTCTAAAAATGAGGGCAAAATGGTACAAATACAAATATAAATACAGCAAAATTATTTGAAAATGTAATATGAGAAATAGGGAAATATGCAGTAAATGTTAATGAAATTTAACCAATATGGCTAACACTACGCAAAATGGTAATACAGGCATCCTATTTTTCTTTGCACACAAGTTATTGAATATAATGAAGAATGTAACGAACCAAAATTTAAGAAACATTTTGAGATGCATAGAAATTATGGATAAAAATATACGTATATATGCATCCTTTCCCATTAGTTTATAACTTAATTTTTCTAAAAACACCTATACCTGAAAAAGTATTTCACCCACAATAAAACATTTGTTTCATTTCATTGCCCATATTAATTAAAACACACCTTGAAATCTTTATGTCAGTACCTCAATTAGTTTCCGAGATATCATGTTAATGGCGGAGAATGTTTATGCAAAGGAAAGTTTTGAGAAAATTGAGATTAAAGACAAATTTTAGTTGAAAAACATGTGACCCTGGATGATAGGTCAGTTCTTCCTTTCCCTAGAAAAGATGAACTGTTTTGGAAAGAGGAGAGTCTGAACTACAAGAAATAATTTAAAATTATCCAATGTGATTGAAAACTGCTGTTTTTAATGTAGTTGGATACCTTAATATTTTAATTTTTTCACTTAACATTAAAAAATATTAAATTGATCTAAATAAATAGCATTCATTGGAATTATTAACAATCATATCATGATTATTAAAAATTTAGAGAAAAAAAATCGAATGAAGGAAGAATTTAAAATTTTTTGAATTAACTGTTTCATTGCCCTTTTTTTCTTGTCTTTTCAATGTAATTCTGATCTTCTCGCCCCCCCCCCCTATAAATTTAAAATTCTGGTTTCAAGGGTCTTAAAGCTATCGTGGGAGCATATTTCTATGAGATTAAGGTGTGCGTACACACTTGGAAATCTCTCAAAATATCAAATGTTTTTTTATTGCTTCAAAATGTCCTTTGATCCTTTAGCTTTCAAACGATGCCTAGATGTTGTCAGTAGTCGGAATATTTCTCGAGTTAAGGATTTTTCTGGAATTACTTTCATCAAAAACTCTAGTTTCGGGTTTGTTTTTTAAACTCAATTTAGGAAGAATATGTTTCCATTATGTTGCTTCTTTCAAACAATCATAACTCGATAAAAAATAAGCCAGACGCAATTATTTATACATCAAAATAATCTGTATGAAACTGAGGATGTTTTGCGCCTCCATCAAAGTTATATTTATAGAGATAAAATTTTAATAGCCGTTTAAAAGTTAAAAATTATGGAAAACAAATTCGCTTTTTTTTTTCATCTTTGATGAAAAATTATTTAATAAACCATATATCTTTATCACTTGATCGAAGCAGACAACATGAAGACTCATATTAGACATTTCCCACTATAATCGTGTTATTACAGATTGCAACAGATTAGAATTTAAGATATGTTTAAAATATATTCCAATTATATAATTAAACATTAATTAATTAATAATTAGTGTAATATTGCTTTTCCCCACTGAACGGAGTTTAAACGTATATTAATGACCTAATGTGCAAAAATTGGATTTTTTAAATCAAGACTTTTTTTTTAAATCTAGCATGTACTTCAGGCATTTTATTTTGGATCAACTGCAAAGCGCGCGCATCCAATAACCCTCTTTACAGAACACCAACAACAAAGAATCAACTGCACGCACTTTCAGCGACACACAGAACTGAATCCTTTGAAATAGGATTCGGTTCTCCCCGAATCACGCGGATAGGAATTCAATAACCACAAGCCTCTATGCATCTCTTTCACGAAATTTTCTCAAATTCATCATGAACAGATCGATTCATTAACAATGTTTAGTTTTAAATACATCAAACACTAAGAAAATAAACAGAATTATTTGAAATAATCGGCCGAATGTATGTTAAGCACAACCGCTTTATAGCGAGAGGGGGAGGGAACAAAAGCCTTACACATTCGGCGGTGGGGAAATGAATTTTCGGTGTGAAAGTTAGAATTTTAATTATTAATTAAAAAATAAATAAGAAATTAAAAAAAGAAGTGCACGTTCCCGACCTCCAAGGTATGCATGTGCCGAATTTGGTAGCTCTTGAACGGTCTGGCCTGTAGAGCACCAACACACAATCCAAAGTTATCGTTACGCTAATCAAAAGTCTAAGGTTTTATTGAAAAATCAGAATCTGTACTTTGTACGGTTTTGCTATTGATACATACAATGCCAGAACTTTAAAACGAAATTAGTAATCATAAGCAAAAGCGTGAGCAATTTTTAAAATACCTTTTTTTCAAAATTAACATTCAGAATAATAGTGTTTTAAAAATTAACATTTAGAATAATGTCTCTTTAATCCAATAATATGATTAATTTAAAAATATTTACTTCATATTGACAGAAAAGAAATAAACGAGCAATTCAATTTAAGTAAAATTATTAAAAAGAAAATCGGAGAAGATGCAATAAATTTTACGAAATTTTCTTCCACATCCAAAAATCAAACATGAAAATATAATTAACCTTCTTTAACGAATTCACTTTATCATCTAGAGGAACACAGGTATTTATTATTACTTACATTTTCACTTTTTCTCCAATAATTAGAATAAACTTCAAAATAGCACGAGCATTAAATGCTTTAAAGAATAACGCACAAAATTCAATGACAAGATTTTTCGAAATAAGCTTCTTTATAAATTTAAAGCAAACCTAAAGAGGCAGGTGCTTCTCACTGTTTAATGTCGTCTGTTTTCTCATCATTTGGCGCCAAAATTCTAACCTTTAGACAAAACAAAAACATCGACCTTTACTTCGCCCCTTCCAAATTAGAACCTTTCCCTCATGCTTTAATGATATAAAAATCATAACTTCTAATAATCACGACGAATTGTTTTGTTGATTACAGTTAGAAAGTGCATCTGATTTATTCTATCGCATTTTCTTAAAGATTGAAAAATATTTTGAATGCGCGTTTCTCGAAGGATCAAACGGTGCTCACCCTACAATAGCAGTGACTCAATTTAGCCAAGTTAGATTCTCACACCTAAAAAATGAGAAATTTTCCTAACAAGAGGAACCATACTACTGACTGTCCGGTCCGCACGAAAGCACATGGAAAAAGAAAACAGACGATCGTACCTCCGTATTAGCAATATTGGTGGGAAGTGAGGTTGAGTCCTAAGGGCCATCACCGGTACATCTCTCCCCGAGGGAAGTACGTCCCGTCTTCGATGGGAGGAGCTCGATTCCCCACCGTTAGTGTACCCTTGGTGAGATCCAACCACCATGCCAGAAGCATCTAATCCTCAATTACGAGGTGCCCCTACAGGGGGTTTACTGATCAGGGAAAATAATTTTTAAAGCGCAATATCCAGTTTGTGCTTAACGTTGTTGAGAGTCGTGAATATACCTGTTGCAACGGATGCAATATTGGAGAAAAATTTTGACTCGTTTTCTTTAATTAGATATGCCTGCCAAAGGATCAGTTGAAGGAAAAAGATTTCAGTAAACAATGATATATAAATTACTAAAATACGTCTTTAAAAAATTAGATGTTATCTCAGGTGATGAAATTTCCCACATCAGCCTTGGAACTTTCTTGTCAGATTCAATGAAATTCTTTATCACAAGTCTAAAATTTCAACCTTTCATTGAGGCAATGTGCAAAATGCTCTAGTTTCCTCTGCCCATCAAAAACTTGCAATAAACAGAAGTATGTCACATGTGCGCCACATCTCGTGTTTCTGAGTGAACAAAAATGTATCAATTGTCAAGATACGCATTCAATTACGGCGGAGATATGTCATACATTAATGAGCAGTAAATATTGGAGTCAAATCGCACAACAAGTGAGGAGCCTGGAATTTTAAATTCGACCAGCAGCCATAAAATATTTTATTGGTATCCAGACAAATGCTCCAGTTATCGAGATCGAAAATACCTTAATGAAAAAATAGACTGATATTCAGAATGTTAGTGAAAAAATGACCCTGGAATCATAATTTA
>JAPMOQ010029497.1:0-23080 GCA_026543055.1 Argiope trifasciata | reverse complement strand
ATAAGAAAGCAGAAGAAAGTGTATTCTTTTTAAGGTATCCGATTACGATAAAAGCACTGGTTATCGACCACATTGGCAATTTTTTTAGTTGTTACGTTTTGTAGTATAGACTTTCCTCTTTTCAAAACAGTTTATCTGTTCTAGGAAAAAGAAGGCTTGATCTATCATCCAGGGGAATTTCAAACAAAGTATATTTTTTGAGCTAAAATTTGTCTTTAACTTCACTTTTCTCAAAACTTTAATAACTTTTCTGCCCAATCGCGAAGATTTGATTTCCCCAGACAAAAGTCCAGAATAAATTTTTGTCTCCTTCCTCAATTAAGTCCTTCCCCCATGAAAAAATATTGAATTTCATTCATATTTCCACCAAGCACTAGTTCTCCCCATTATTGTATAGTTGCTCTGTAGTTATTTTATGTTTAGTTTAGTTTAGTTATATTAACTTCCCGTTTAAAGCAACACGAGGGCTATTTTGGGACGGACCACGTCATTTTGAACAATAGACAGATGGCGAGGACGACACCTGAAGGGGCACCTTCCTCTCCACACCAGCGGGAGGACGTTTGGCCTGACAGATTTAACGTGCAAGAGACCCCCTCACACGACGGTTCTTCGGTGGAATCGAGTCACGAACCTGAAACCCTCCGGTTCCAAAGCCGAGACCTTACCACCAGGCCACCGCGGCCCGTAGTTATTTTATGTTAATTTTAGCTCTTGTTTCTACTTAATAAATCTACCCACTTATATCCATTCAACTGACAGCAAATCCGAGGCATAACACCAAGCTCAGGGATATTCTGTGACGTAAAGAAAAGCATTGTTACGGATTTCCTATCCTTATACTAATCCGTCAAGTTCGTTTACTTGTATAGTGGCTGTGAACGGGGTGCACTCACAACGACCAGTCCTTCAGTAGACGACACAAAACAGACGACGTTTGTTTACAGGACGAAAACAGGACAGTACACAGACGACAAATATTTAGACCAGAGGTGTCCAAACTTTTCGCGGCACGGGCCGGATCGAAATTAGATCCATGTTATTCGGGCCACATGTATATACAAATTTAAAAATATCATTATGAGTAAAGTAGCATTGAATACTATTAATTAATACTATTTTATTGTAACTTGAAAATACAAAATACTAAACAAAGTATAATTATATAATTTTTTTATATTAATTGAAATATTTTCATGCAACTTCTAATGCGGATGATGAAACTGTTTTTTTTTTGTTGTTGTTGAAGACTGTCTTTATAGCTGGGATCAAAATTTGTTACACCAATCATAAGCAATGATTGCAAATGATCATCAGATAAATTTGCTCTATATTTTGATTTGAGATACTTCATTCGAGAAAAAGTTTGTTCGCACACGTAAGTAGTCCCAAACATTGAAATGAATTTACGAGCAAATTTCTTCAAATTTGGAAACTTTTTTGTATCCAAATATTTATAAAGAGCTATTAAGTTTCCTTCCTTGTATTTGTCCTTGATTTGTTCGTTTGCTTGAAGATCAATAATTTCTATTTGAAGCTGGCTTGAAATTTCAGCAACGTTGCAATCAGATGGATTTTGGAACAGCCGAATTTCTTTTGAATTCATGTCCAAATCAGAAAATCGCTTTTGTAATTTTTCTTTTAAATCGACGATTCTCTTTACTGCAAATGCAATTGGAAATTGCTGATGCTTTATTTACAACAAAGCAATAAGACTCTGCTTATCGTCAAAATTCACATGCGTATAAAATTTCTTTTATGTTTGAGTTACCGTAATATATATTTTTTATTGTCTTATAACTTAACAGCGCCATAGACATTTGTATTTGGTCAAGTACAACAACTCCGTTTTTTTGGCCTCGTAGTTTTTCGATATACCTTTATGTAAATGAAAAGGTTTGGGCGGAAACATCATTATGTTTTAAAACTCTCAGCGGGCCGTATAAAATCACTTGGCGGGCCGGGTTTGGCCCGCGGGCCGTAGTTTGGACACCTCTGATTTAGACGAACACACTGCAACACACAATAACGACGGTAGCTCACAAGTAGTTACGATATTCACAACACTGGTTATAGTACTCGACGCTACTTTCTCAACAGACTACAAGGCACACGGCTCAATTCAGCACTTGCTTGGCTCCGCCGCTTCTTGTCTTCTCCTCTGGATGACTCGTTATCTAATATCGATTCCGACTACTGAACCCGAAGCTTGAAACTACCATCCTTATATAGTTCCAGGAGGCGGATCTAGGAATGTCTCGACCCATCAGGGCGTTTCTGGACGTATCTCGGTTCCTAATGGACGAATCGGGAAAATTCTCAAAGTTTCGAGAACGATCCATTTTGTCGCCAAAGTTGCCAAATTCGTTGCCAAAGTCTTCAAATTGTCGCCAAGCTCTGGGATAATTTCTAAGAGCATCCGAAGCAGCCAGTATAGAATACTGTAAATCAGAGGTGTCGAAACTACGGCCGTGGGCCAAACCCGGCCCGCCAAGTGATTTTATCCGGCCCGCGGAGAGTTTTAAAACATAATGATGTTTTCGCCCAAACCTTTTCATTTTCATAAAGGTATATCGAAAAACTACGTGGCCAACAAAACGGAGTTGCTGTACTTAACCAAACAAAAATATATATCGAGCTGTTAAGTTATAAGACTAAATAAAAAAATATATTTCGGTAACTCAAACATAAAAGAAATTTTATACGCATGTGAATTTTGACGATAAGCAGAGTCTTATTGTTTTGTTGTAAATAAAGCATCAGCAATTTTGAGTAGTTCGCTTAAAGATGCACTTAAGTATAAATAAACAAATATCGTTTTGATTTCGATAACCTTTTCATGGAATTATTGCACGCGCACAGTAGCGTATCTAGAACTTTTGCCGCCCGGAACAGTTTCATCATTCGCATTGGAAGTTGCATGAAAATATTTCAATTTATATAAAATAATTATATCATTATACTTTGTTTTAGTATTTTATATTTCCAAGTTACAATAAAATAGTACTAATTAATATTATTTAATGCTACTTTACTCATAATGATATTTTTCAATTTGTATATACATGTGGCTCGTATAATATGGATCTAATTTCGATCCGGCCCGTGCCAAGAAAAGTTAGGACACCTCTGCTGTAAATCAATCTTTCCGGTGACGGAATATAATTTTGCTGGGAAGTAACACCACAAACTCGTAACAGTATGAACTGTGCTGAAGCCGACAAAGCTAAAACATTTCCAATATTTGTAGGAATCAAACGTCAAATTACAGATTAGCACCCTCCACAAATATGTGGAAAGTTTGGAGATTATAGAAAAGGGTCTTGTCTTTAACTTCAATTTTCTCAGGACATTAGTTAACATATAAATTCTCCATCGATAACATGTATCAAAATCTAATAGAAGTATTTGCATAAAAATTTCAGTGTTCCTTTTAAATAATATGGACAATGAAATAAACCAAAATTGTATTGTTGGTGAAATACTTTTTCATTAATAGGTGTTTTTAGAAAAATTAAGTAGGAAATTTATGGACTAAATACAAATATTCTTATATTTTTACCCATAACTTCTTTGCATTTCAAAATGTGTCTTAGACTTTGGTTCGTTTTATTCATCATTGTATTTTATAACTCGTGTATAAAGAAAAGTAGGATTGCTGCGTTACCATTTTTTGTAGAGTGTTAAAGGTTTTGGTTAAATTTCATTAAAATTTACTATAAATTTTCCTATTTTTCAAATTATATTATATTTTTAAAGAACGTTTTTGTATTTATTGTATTTATAACTTGTGTGCTAAGAAAAATAGGATTGCTGCAATACAATTTTGTTTAGATTGTTAGCCATTTTAGTTTAATTTTATTAAAATTTACTACACATTTTTCTATTTCTCAAAATATATTACATTAAAATATTTTTTTTATGTTTATTGTGTTTATAATTTATAATACATCTAAAAATTATACATAGGTTTTTCTTAAATCCAATTTTTCGAAAATTATCCTTCAGACGTAGTAGGATACCTTAATTAATAAATATATTAATAGTTGAATTATTACGAGTGCATATTAAAAGCATAACTTTTATCACTTGTTTTTGAAGTTTATTATTTCGATCAAACAGTTGGGATTTAAATAACGCCAACCATAACCGTAACATCTGGTCCAATCATTAACTCATTTGTGTTGCAATGGTTGCTCAAACAATTGCAAAACCACAATTAATAAAGCTGTAAAAATTCATTCTTCTAACATTAATAATGCTCTCCATTTCCAATAATGGCCCTGGAGTGGGAAAAATTCAAAAGACTCACCTGGCACTCTCGCCCGTCAACCAATCAGGTGTCAGGATCCCGGGAGAAAGGGAGCTGTCACCGCCAGCGCCATCTAGCGTTATCACTCGGCATCAAACAAACATGGCGTTTCTGCCGGACTGTCAGGTTCAGTCTCTCCAACTCCTGTAGACTGATTTTTCCCGTCAACTTTGCGAAGCCCAGCTTGACACTGACCTTGACCCCGGGAGAAATTAGAAGGTGAGTCCCGTTTTGCCTGACACCAAGGTCATGTTTGTGTTTGCAGGACAGCCCGGAGTCCGGGAAAATGTATCTTCCGATCAATTTCCCCTGCGCGGGGGAAGAGGGGCATTTTTAGCCGGATCCGGGAGGAAGTAGCCGCTTTTGCAGATAAATTGGTTTGCTGGTTCGACGCGTTCGACATTCGAAAGAAAAAAAAAATTAAAATTCTCTATTTGATTATAGAAATATTAAGGTTGCATGATTGGGATCGCTTTAATTTTTTAATAAGTAAGTTTCAATTATATATATTATGAATTATTAACATTTGAAACTTATACATAAAATATACAATAATATTTATAACAGTAAAATTTTATTAAATTAGTTTATAAGAATATTAATGCATCTAAATACAAGAACTATGCGTAAATGAAGATAGTAAGAACATTGAATTATTTCGATATTCTGAATTTTATTTATCGTTTGCTTATATTTATACGAATAATGGCAATACTAACGTTCGACATTCGAAAGATTAAAAAAAAATATTAAAATTATCTATTTAATTATAAAAATATTAATTACCGTCTAAAGTTGCATGATTGAGATCACTTTAATTTTTTTTAAACAAATAACTATTTTATTTGAATTATGTGTATTATAAAGTATTACCAGTTTAAACTTATTCTTTATAAGTACTTAAAATATACACTGATATTTATAATGGTAAAATTTTGTTAGTTTATGATTTTCTTAAGAATATTAATGTATCTTAATACAAGAACAATGCGTAAATGAAGACTATAAGGACACTGAATTATTTCGCTATTCTTAATTTTATCTATCGTTTCTTTATATTTATACGAATTATAGCAATACTAACGTCTATCACATTTCATTACAATTTATAAATAAATTAGAATAAACCATCGATTCAAAATGTAACTAGTTTATAAGTACATAAAATATACAATAATATTTATAACAGTAAAATTTTGTTAAATTAATTTATAAGAATATTAATGCATCTAAATACAAGAACAATGCGTAAATGAAGATAGTAAGAACGTTGAATTATTTCGCCATTCTTAATTTTATTTATCGTTTGCTTATATTTATACGATTAATAGCAATACTAACGTTCGATCTTTGAAACATTTTTAAAAAATTAATTCTCTATTCAATTATAGAAATATTAATTACCGGCTAAAGTTGCACGAGTGCAATCGCTTTAATTTTTTTTTAAATAAGCAACTATTTTATTTGAATTATGTATATTATGGATTATTACCAATTAAAACTTGTTCTTTCTTCTTTTTAAGTACATATAATATACAATGATATTTATAATAGTAAAATTTTGTTAAGTTAGTTTTTAATTTTCTTGAGAATATTAATGCATCCAAATGCAAGAACAATGCGAAAATGGAGACTATAAGGACACTGAATTATTTTCATTATTCTTAATTTTATTTAACATTTGCTTATACTTATACGAATAACAGCAATACTAACGTCTATAATTATTAAAAGCATATTAAAATATATTTCATCATAATTTATAAATAAATTAAACTGAACGACGGATTGAAAATGTAACTAGTTTATACCTTTTGTTAAATATTTAGAAATATTAAAAAACTGCATTTATTTACTAAAATGTAAATCAACTATAAACTAACTTTCATTTTATAAACGCTATTAAATCCAAATGAAAAAAAAAATTTCAATATATCCTTCTTTTCTTTATAGATGACGAAAAATTAATTTTTAATATAACTTTTTGTGAAATGAACTGATTTTACTTTTAAATCAAATTTGATTGAACTACGCATACGATTTATAAAAATGTCATGTCATGGTTTAGTTCCTCTTTTTATTTATTTTTTTAAATATAATTTGTACCAACGGAAGAGGACAATGATATTTTAAAAGAGTTATTATCAGTAAAATTCCTATGGTTGGTTTAAAATGTATACATTTTGTATACATTTTTTTGGTAATGTATACATTTGTGAATTTAAAAAGAATTCGAATCATAAGTTCTTTACGAAGCTGAGCAACAAGTACGTTGACTTTAAGCCTAGATTTGAATTTTTCCTATTCGTAAAAGAGATTTTATTTGTACTGAGATCAATATCTCATTGGTGAATTTTTTTTAAAATGGAGACAGTAATTGTTAGTATATATGTATATATAATTTTTAGTATTAGTATATATAATTACTAATATAATATTAGTACATACAAATATTTTATTATTAATTTTAAGTATGCGAATACAATATTAGTATATTTTTAGTATATATATATATATATAATTTTTAGTATATATATTTTAGATTATCTTTTAGTTTTGATTTATCTATCAATACTTTGTTTCTAAATTTTATTTTTAATCATACAGCAACTATAACGTGAGCACCAAAATGCATTTGATATAATTGTAAGGCAGGGATGTATATAAATATAGTTTCAAAAATGCTGAAATTGTAAAAAATATTGAAATAAAAAAAATTAAAGTGAAGAGTTGAATTAAATTGGAAATCTTATTTCTTGAATTTGGAAATGATATAAAGATGGTATTTGTGCAATAATATAGTCTGAAGTAATAGAGAAAAAAGTTAATTTTTAAAAATTACTAAGACTGATTTTTTATTTAAATATCTAATTAAAATTTTGTAAAAATCATGTGTTACTGACCACCTGTTACACAAAAAGTAAATATATATGAGATATTTGGTTACTCTAGGTTGAATTATTCGCTTTGCTTTGATTATGGAATGATTTTGAATATATTCAAATTATATGTTAAATTATAATCTTTACTGTGTTAAAAATTAAACAAAATCAAAAAAAGGAGTAGCAGTCTATAAATATGAAATTGACTTGTTTGTTTGAATATCATACAATTGCGTAGCTTCTGATAGAATCGAACAAAATTTGAAAAACAAGCTTTCCTAACACCTCAATGAATAATTTATAATATGAAAATTTTTTCAAAGTTTCTCTAAGATGGAGATAATATGGAAGGAATATTGTAATTTTTTAGTATTTTACCACCTAAATTTTAAAAAGTAGATTTGACGAAAAATCCTTTTAACACTATTTTTAAATTAAAAAAAAAAAAACAGTTTTTTAATGATCCATTTCCAAACGGCTTTTTTTGTAATTTTTAATCAATTTTTCAAAGTTTAAAAGAAAATTTATCACTTTTTTGTCGAAATACTAAACATTTTACAAATAAGTCAAAATATAACACAGAAACTTGATATATTTATGTTAATTGAGATATTTGATATGTATCAAGTATATTTTGAAGAAAACGATTGCCAATATCTAATCGTTTCTTTTAAAAGCGAAGTAATTTACTGCACTTTAAATACTGATTCTAAAAATTGTAGATATTTATTTTACTATTTATTTTATTTTATTTGATGTTTATTTGGGCTTTTTCAAATTTTTATTGACATATTATATTCTAATTTAATGAAGGCTTCTTGCGCCTATTGTTACACATAAAATATTTTGCGCAAATATATTTTCATTTTTTATTTAATTTCATCATTTATTTACTTATTAATATCATTGACAATATTTTTATAAGAAATTGCCAAAAAAAAAATTGCAATTATGCAATTTATGATAATCATTTCTTTTGGTTGGTGTGTGAAATTTAACCTTCTAGCCCACTAGTATAGAACTAACACATTAATAGGAATGGGTTAAAATATTTTAAGGTTTTTATTTAATTTACTGTACTAATTTTATTGCATATCACAAAGAACAACGAATCAGCAACAAGTTTATTGATAGTCTCTGTAATCTTTTGATAGTCTTTGTAAATTTGTTAATTTTTAATAGTACATTATTACACATTGTATCTTACCGACTTCAAAGTTATATTTTTTTTACATATCAATAGATATTTCCTTTTTATTTTGCATTTTTTAATTATAAACTCTTGACCTCTCCTCTTCTTAATTTTGAATTAAAAAGAGGGGTTTTTATTTAATATTTATTATTGTCCATCATGACTAAAATTCGAATATTTTATAAAATATCAAAATTCTTTATATCAAGGTTTATAAAATAACGTAGATGTGGATGAGAATCACAAAATCAGAACCAAGCCAAATATAATCAAGTCACCAAAATATAAACATTACCAAAACTTTTTTCTGAAATTTATATTTACTTATATGCACGATGGAATTCTGTGGTTTGCAGATTACCTTTTGCATTTGTTCATTGTCTGAATTTCACACAATGCATTCAGCGGTAGAAGGTTGTTTAAATTATTTTTTTTAATTTGACTGCAATTGAGAATTCGGTATGGGATATAAGCAAAACGTTCAATACAAACTAACATATTATTATTTGGCATAATATTGCCCGTTTCATTAGTCCAAGACTGTTCCTTTTCGCTGATTCTACCATGCTTAGGCGTGAGATGTAGAAGAATGAACGATTTGCATAATTCTTTGTCAATATTTGGCCTTGAGTTCCTCCCCATTAGATAATTTAACATTCGATTTTTTTCCCTATGTGTATATGAGTGTTGTGTTATTTCTGACAGTATACTATTTGATTCTATCTCGAAACTGTGTATTGATTGCTTATTGGTTAATTCAAGTGGCAAGAGACTTTTTTAAGAGGGCATGAAAGATATTTTATGTATTATAATTAAAGGTGTTTCCGAGATTGTCTCTTCGTTGTAAATCCAAACTAATATTAAAAATCCAATAACAAATTTAAAAAAAAGTATTTTAATATGAAGGTTATTCTTTTTTTTAAAAATGAGCAACTAAATTGTAAGACTTGTAATCGTCGCTTTATTCATCGTAATTCAAGTCCTTTGCTATGAATAAAATTTGCTCTGAAGTATTTTATTGTGAATTATGCAGGGTTTACACCAAACCAGTTATAAAACGGTCAGCAAGCAGCGCATGCGTAGAAAGGCTGAAAAATATTATTCGGTCAATGGCAAATACTTGTCCCAACGGGACAACTGTATGACGTTGTATTTTTTCCCCTTTACTGCGCATGCGTTTATAAAAGTTTGCTGTTTTTGAGGAAGGAAAAAATTGGTAACTTATCATAGATCATTATCATTCATTCATTCTGATTCATTTTTTTAAAATATTTGTTTTTTTTCTGATGCTAGGTTATGTTTTTTATTCGCCTTTTTTTTCCTGTAATTTCCAAATTTTCGTATGTGGATATATATTTTTTTTCTTTTGTCTTGTATCTTTGTATAAATGTTAATTATTTTAATATGATACCCAGTGAATAAGAAAATTTCGGGGACGCCAAAACGGCAATTTATAGCCAAGCATGGGATGCTTGAATTTATTGTGGCGATCATAAACCAGTCCATTTCTGCGCATGCGCTGCCTACTGCGTCTTATAACTGGTCGAGTGCAATGCCCATCATTAGTATTGAACCTACAAAGAAATCATAAAAGACATCTTCACTAATTTTTACAATAATATGGATAAAAATGATAATGTTGCAATAGCTAAAATCAATAAATACTCCCCCAATATTAAAATTAAAACGCCCCGTAACGTACTACTCATAGACTGATCCCTTCCATAGCCACATAGTTCTCATGAATCGCGACACCCACTAGCAATAGAAAAAATTCCTATTGGATTAACCTAAAACAATAGATCGAGGACTTAGCTCAACTTCACTGCACTCTCTCGGGCTTCTCACTCTTCAAGGACGGACCAATCCCTGACTCCCGAAAGGAAGCCACGCCATTGGCTGCTGATGTCACCTCCTCTCCACTCACCCCGGCGACGATACCGATCGACTTGCTGTACCTGTTTCCAGACCACAACAGTCCAGGGCACTACCAAAACCAGGTCTCTACATCCAACCAAGATCTTGGAGATAGCCAATCTTAGGCGGGTGCTCCTGAGGAATTCTCCATCTACCCGTCATTAGTATCTCTTTCCAACAATGCTACACATCACCTGCAATTTCCAATAATTCACCTTATTGTTAACTGTAAATATCTTCTCTTTTCATGTCTCCTCTTATTAATATTTTGACTAAACTAACGAATCCTGAAATATGCATAAAAGCACAGGGTTTCGGGTAGGGTCGATCTAATACCACTCGGTCATACCAAGCCGAATAAGGTTTAGCTCTTACAAATGAAGGCAGAAGTTGTGAACGAGCACCGTTCAGGTGAAAGGACGACTTGGCCCGAACACACAAGACGCAGCCCTTTTGAGGGGGCGGTCGAACTCATTCATCCGTCCGCAAGTCAGAATTGAGATCCCAACCAGAGACGGACTCATCCCTGCTTCAGTACCCCCAGGTATGGGAACTTGCAGGACTTTGCAGCCAATTTCCCCCCACTGCCATGAGCCAACACGGCGGTCTTTGGCCGAGAGGAGGACATCACTCACTATGAGACGAACGCTCCACCAACCAGGCTACCACGGCCCCGCGTGGGGTTTCGAATTCGAGAACGAACTGTCGATTGGCATCCGAGAAGGAGTGTGTGAAACAAAAGGGGTCTTCTTGATCGAGCAATAAGAGTAGATGTTGCTGGGTTTTTAGGTGAATATCGGTGAACTTACCTGTCATTTCAAAGACAGGACTTATAGGCAAATTTAGCTGCATGCCTGAAAACTTCAGAACATTGGGCCTGCTTTCAAAAGAAATTCTCATTGACAAAGGTGGCAAATCATAAATGACTAATACACTTCCTTCTCAAAATCACTTTTGAAATCTTTGCAAAATGATCACTGAGCCATAGAGAGAAATACAAGATAGTATAAAAGTATAGACAGACATACTTGTATGCGTATATTCTGGTATAGGGGCCGAGAATCTTTCCCCGTGATCTGGGCGTCCTTGGTTCAAGTCCCAGTTCGGGCATGGTTTTTTTCCGTTCTATATGTAAATGTGTCCTCCTTTAAAAAGGGGTTATGCAAGCGAATGAGTGATGTGTGCGTGCCAAAGTCGTACTCTTGACCCTACTTGGCACTGTTAAAACAATAGACACTCCCTATCGGCTTAAATTACTGTAATAAGATAATATAAAGGTATAAACATACTTGTATACAGGCGTCCGGGATGGGGGTAAGGCATCTTTCCCGTGATCTGAGCATCCTGGACTAGAATCCCAGTTCGGGCATGGTTGTTCTACTCCTGTTCCATGTGTGAATGTGCCCTCGTGTAAAAAGGGGGTTGTGCAAGCAAATGAGGAATGCGTGAATGGCAAAATCGTATTCTTGGCCTTAGTTGGCGCTACTAAAACAAGAGATGCTCGCTCCCTATTGGATTAAATCGCTGTTTTCGTAACAAAGGGCTTGTCCAATGGCAAGTGCTATAAGAAACAACGGCATTCTTGTATTTGCACGCCACACTCACATTTTTCGTTTATTTTCGGTTGAAGCTGGTTTCAAACCCAGTGTTCTCCAATCTTGGGGTTCAGACCTTATCACTAAGTCACTGCGGTCCATTGTAGAATAGGTATTATGTACCAAATAAAAAATACATTTAAGCAGTGAAGCAAATATTTACTTATACTTGTTTTGTCGCTTAAAATGTGCATTATCTCTTTCTTAGCTATTACTTTTATTTTCTATAGATAAATTTGCACCATAATATTCAAAACATCTCTTTAAATCGCATCATACTTATCTCTTCCTATGACACAGCGGGAGAAATGATTTATTAAATTCCGTGACATTTTATTTCTTTGGCACAGATTGTGAGTTTCTTCTTACTCTTCATTTGCGAGACTGTAAGAATTCCCTTTTGAAAATACTGTTTAAAACTTTTGTATGAAAAAAAGCTGTATAATTTTTTACAGTTCATTTAATCCCAATTATAATAAAGATTTTATTTCCAATATAAAGTATTTGCTTAAAATGAAAACCATACTAAAATGAATAATCTATAAAGCATTACTTAAATGAAAAATCTATACATGCAGCATAAGCATTTTTATAGAAAAAAAAAAACTAGCTGGTTCCCGAGGCGTTGCTGCTACAGAAGAAATAATTTTGGAAATATCGTTTGAAATTTAAATTGTCTGTCTTGTTTAATTAGGAATAATATCATAAATGAATGCATTCACTGAAATTGAATGATATTTAAGACATAAGTGTAACTAATCTTAATTCTATTCTTTTTTATTTTATTATTCAGGAACAGGCAATATATATTTTTTATTTTTCCATCTTCAGAGGAAACAAATTAATTTCTTGATTGTCCGACTCGTAGCATCCAGCATACAACTGGTTATGTGAAAAAAATGCTATATCTCCTTGTTGAGTTCATTTGACAATAATCCTTGGTTAATAAATGCGGTAAATAAATACAAACACAATTTTTATAAATTACGTAATTTCACTATGCCTATAACCATCCCATAAATGCAAGTAATAAATATTCAAAGTTTTATAAAAATCCGATGAGCGGTACGACAGCGCATAAGAGACATACAGACAAACAATCATTTTTATTTATATAGATGTTTGTACTATGAATCCAAACTTATTGCTAAAATAACTGAAAATAATAAATGCATTTTGTTACTTAATTTTGATATAGAGAAGTTTTTACTGAAATATCAAAACACCTTTTAACAATAATTTTATTACTGCATATACTATTCATCTATACTAATATATAAATGTGAAAGTTTGGATGTTTGGACGCATGGATGTTTGTTACTAGATCATACCAGAAAGACTGAACGGAATTGGATGAAATTCAGCACAAAGAGAGATTAGAGTCAGGAACAGAACATTGGCTACTTTTCATTCCGGTTCATTGAGTGTTTCTTTTTTCATTAATTAAAAACTAACTTTCGCGCCCAAAAGCTGAGACCAAATCCCGCCAAAGATAAGTACGACTCCAGATTTTTCCCCCAACAGAGTGAAGAGTAGGCTTAAAAGAATTTCCACCGATTAATTCAAACGATTCTGTTTATTTTCTTTGTGTTTGATCGATTTAAAATCAAATGTTGTGAATGAATTGATCTTTCGGATTCATTCTGAAGTACTTTTAAATGAAAAGAAAACAGAATAAAGGAAAGAAAAAAATTCTAATCTGCATTGCATTACCGCAACTGGCGTAGGAAAGTCAGACATGTGTATTAAGCCAACTGGCGTGGAAAGTTGCGCGTGATTGTCATGGCATCAATTGTGTTTACGCGTGATGACAAATGTGTTTTCATTAAAATTAAAAGTTTAAAAATGACGTGTATAATACTGTTGTAGCTATCTCCATCTCGATCCATAAATGAATTGGATTTGACCTGATTTTAAAGAAATGTGGACATGATTTGCTGTTTTGTTTTATTTTGTGTACACAATGCAAATAAATTGTTTTTAAGTTAGTTGTCTGTTTTTGTTATGAAATAGTATTTATGTTATACATTTTTCGTATATGTTTGCACTTTTGAATGTATCCTTTTTAGGTTTGGTTTAAATTTTTTTATTTGTTACTAGACGCCTTTGGCGACCAGCTGGTTCTCCAAGAGTAATGGGGTCTAAAATTTTCAATTAAATACGTATGTGCCTTGCTCTCTTTATAATTTCTCTGCCAGATATACTTAAACTTCGAAAGTCACGTAACACTGATTTACTAAATTAATGATATAGATGTTGCAAACGATCATAGAAACCTTTGTCTTGTATTTCTTTTTTAGAAAACATAACATTTAATATTTACCAGCGAGGGACCGAGCTCCGCTCGGAGAAAGCAGGTATCGAAGCTAACTCGAGGATTTAAATTATGATTTATCAAAACAATACATGCCATAAGAAAATTTGTGAAACCATTGGTGAAAAGATAACCGGTTAAAGTGCACCATTGTAAACTATTCTAAACAAAGTTAGAGTTTGGAAAGGGAACTATTCTATACAAAGGTAAAGTAAAGGTAAAGATTGAAGTGTGTTGAAGTTCAATATTTTTGACAAATTTATTTAGAAAAACCAAACATATATACATACATAAGAAACATATTATAAACCTATAACAGCATAAACATAAAACTTTATTAGTTCGCCATATTGGCTATAGATGGCAGCACGTTACCGCTTGAAAATTTAAGTAGCCATTATGGCGAACTAATAAAGTTTGAAAATATCCTATCTGTAACTCCGAACTGCTCGACCGTAGAACTTCAAAACCGGCGCCAATCGATTCCTCGTGGCCAAAAACCCCAGACCCCCAAGTTTACCGGAGTTTATTAATTCTGGGGCGATTTTCGACTTGACAACCATTCCTCGTATTATAATATTAGATTTAATTTCATCCAATCACGTGGTGAATGTTACATTTTTTTTTCGATTAAATTTGCAGTCATGGTTAATTTATTTTTTAATTTGAACTTCTGTCAGTATGATTTCAACAGAGCTAATAAAAGCTATTTTTTCCCTTTGCTCGTTCATTATTTATTTTAGAAAATGTCACATATTATATTTCTCTTATTTTATTCAGTCACGTGCTAAAAGTTGCATTTCTTTAGATTTAATTTGCAATGATAGTTGTTTTTTTTAATTTGAACTTCCATCAATAGGATGGCAACACGCTGATAAAACCCAATTTTTCCCCTTTGACGTGCTCGTGCAGATTAAATTTTATTGTTTTGTCCGAAATATATTGTTGTAAAACATGGTTAAAATATTTTTTAAAAAATTCGTTAAAAATAGAAACTTACGTTATACATTAAAACAAAGATGCCATTAGAAAGCTAATTTTTTCATCTTTAAATGGATGTAAAAATCATGTTTGTGCGATAATATTTTCGGAAGTTATAGCGGAAAATCGTCCAAATTTCGCTTAAATTTTAATTAATTCAAATTCTAATTAAAAATTAGAAAAAAGGGCTTCGAGGTGCACATTCCCGACCTCCAAGGTATACATGTACCAAATTTGGTAGCTGTAGATCCAACGGTCTGGTCTGTAGAGCGCCAACACACACACACACACACATTGAGCTGTATTATAAGTATAGATTATTTGATAGATTTTCGTACATATACATCAAAATTTCCACTCGAACAGAGTTGCGGCTAATAGCTAGTTAAATATAATTTCAAAACCGTTCTTATATAACCAAATGAAAATCAAACATAGAACTATTCGTTAATATCTTTAAATAATATCGTTCTTTATATCTAAATATCTTAATTTATTTAAAATTATTCTGATAAAATGTATTTATGAAAATTTTCATAATCTTTTTTTAAATTTTTCTATTTAATGCAACAAGTTTCAGCAATAGCACTTCTTTGAATATGACTCAATTTTTTTAATGCATGCAATCAAAATATGGATAAAACTGTTTTAGTAAATGATTTAAGAAATTTGTTGCTACTGCATATGATATAAACTATGTAACGAACTCGACATACAGGGTGATCTGCTAATAAGCTCTGCTTTCAAAATTAAATAACTCTACAAAAAAGATCGATAGAGTTATGCGGTAAACTGTACGTTTATTAGCAAAACTGTAAAAATAGTGTACAAAAGTTTGAAAATTTAGTTACAAAAATCGTTAACAGAAGGCACTCTGGGCTGAAAACTTTTTCTCTGAAAGAAGTCTTTAAAAAACACTATAAAGTGATGCGGTCTTTGCAATCAAAATACAATTTTTTCGACATTTTCACCGTTCGAAACAATGAGGTGGCGTAATCGAACAATGAAATTTGACATCACGTCTTGCAATGTCTCAACGGAAATGGAATCCCATGCAACAAACATCAACGATTCAAGCTCAGCTAGAGTGGCGGGATTGTTTCTATAGACAGTGTCTTTCAATGCTCCCCACAGAAAGAAGTCACAAGGAGTCAAATCGGGATTTTTCTTTTTTGATGTCACACTGAAAGCGTCCATGGGCATTGTGATTAGAGCATCATCTATTAACGATTTTCGTAACTAAATTTTCTAAACTTTTGTACAGCATTTTTACAGTTTTGCTAATAAACGTACAGTTTACCGCATAATTCTATCGATGTTTGTCTTAGAGATATTTAATGTTGAAATCAGGGCTTATTCGCTGATCACCCTGCAGTAATCCATGATTACAGTTTGAATTATCTTTCCATCTATAACACGTATTTTTCTAACTTCTTGGGTATCATAGCCATTTTTATTTTCTCGCAAACGCAGTAGAGAGAAGAAACAAATCAAGAATTCATCAAAAATTTTGAACTCTACATTTAGATAAATCTTCATGTTTCAGACCTCCCTGAGTTCGGATGTTTGTTTGTTTGGGTTTTTTATAGCATAAGAGCAATGTTGATCATACTACGCCAAAAAAATGGGTAGAGTTATAAGACTCTAAAAGAATCACCAAAGGGAATCTGAGTGGAAGCTAAAATGTAATGACGATTCAAATGAACGGATAAAACTTCATGGACTTTAAAAAAGCAAAAAGTTGGACATGAGGCATCTTATCAAGCAGAAGAGATAATGATGGCCAAGACTTTTGAAAAAAGTGCAAGCGCTGTGCATTTGGACATTCTGACATATTCTGTACAGACATTTGAGAATGATATCGCGAACACAATGCTGGTTGTTCACCAAACAACAAATGAATATGAGTGAATCTAGTGTGTCCAATTCGTAAGCGTGTCACAACAGTATCTGCTTTTCTGGTCGCTAATAAGGGCCAAGATCGCACATGGGGTTTGATCATATGAAGTTTGTTGTTTATCTCCAGGTCCCATTGTCTTTGCCATTTAGAATAAAGAAGGATTTTAATGTGTTTTTTTGGGATATTGGTAGCAATTGAATTAGTCGCCGATTTGGCAGCCTTGTCTGAAATTCCAACATCCTGAGTTCGGAAGTCACATTTCTAAAAAATGTCTGTCAATCTATCTATCGTCTGTCTCAGACAAAGATAATTGAAAAATAGTTTTGTGTTAAACCTGTAATATTTGATATACGATCTGTAACAGCATATTAGTGTTCCTTTCACGAGATGGCTGCACGAGTTAAACGAATGTAAAACTCAATGATAAGCTATTTTTAATATTGTTACGAATGTTACGAATCTGTGATGCTGCTTCCCATCATGACTGGCTCCTTCACTGGAAAAAATGATTTACAATATTCTGTACTGGCTGCGGCGCATGCTCTTAGAAATAATCCCAGAGCTTGGCGATAAACCTGGCGACCATTTGGCGAATTTGTCTAGAAAATGGAAAGTACCCGAAACATCGAGAATTTTCCTGATTCGTCGATTAAGAACCGAGATACGTCTAGATACGTCCTGATGGGTCGAGAAATTTTTAGCCATGCCTCCTGGGACTATATGAGGGCGACAGTTTCAAGCTGAGAGCAGTAGTAGTCGGAATCGACGTTAGATAACGAGTCATCCAGAGGAGAAGACAAGAAGAGGCGGAGCTAAGCAAGTCCTGAACTGAGCTGTGTGCGTTGTAGTCCATGGAGGAAGCAGCGTCGAGTACTATAGCGAGTGCTGCGGATATTGTTACTACTTGTGAGCTACTGTTGTTATTGTGTGCTGCTGTGTGTTCGTCTCGTCTGTAAATAAACGCCTGTGTTGTGTCTTCTTCTAAAGGACTGATCACTGTGTGTTCATCTCTTCTTACACCCACTATACAGATGAACGAACCTGGCGGGTTAATATAGGAAATCCGTAACAAAATTTTCTGTTAATTCACTACAATAATATTATTGACTGTTAACTATAATAATAACTTGATTTGTTGCAAATTGCGATGTTGCGCGAGATGGATTCTGGCGTTACTGTGGTAACCTGTAAGATACTCGAATCAGCAATTTTTTAAAATTAAAAAATGAATGAAATTATGAAGTTGAGTCTTGAAATATGAATCTCAATATTAATTAACTTTTCAAAACAGTAACTCCATGAGCAGATCTTTACTAAAAATTCGTAGATTTCTAGCAAATTTTGAGTAAGTTCTATGCCGAAAAAGTCCGTTTGTGTGGATGTTCGAATAGAAGCTAATACGATAATCGCAAAACGAAGATAGCTAGTTAGAATTCTTGCGATATGCCTGTCAAATTTTGTGCCAAACCCAACTATGAGTAGACTATCTCTCTGTATATATTTTCAGAAATATGTAAACGCGATAATTAAAAAACTCAATGACTTAAATATTTCAAATTTTGTATTGTGTTTTTTGATTATAATGCCAAAGTTTATGCTTCAATCTGCTGGGGAAAATATGTCTCAAAGCAAATTTGATTTTTATATGCCATTAACGCATGTCAGGGATTAATTGTCACATTGGCATGTTTTATGTGCCATAACAGATTTAGTAGAAAGGCTAAATTCACATAAAAAATACTTAGTACCTATTTTACGCCTTTGCCATCTACAACGTTCTCTGGTAGAACAATTTTATTAGAGAATATGAGAGAAAGTTTTGGGGAAATCACTCCTGCTGGTTAGTAGTTGCGATGCACTTGTGGCGATGGTGTTTGGCTGGTATTGTACTAATGTGTAGGTTGAATTCCACCAAGGATAGAGCCTGCGATGTTTGGGTTTGAAGTCCAGTAACTTATGCATTCGACAAAGGCGAATGCTCGTGTCTAGAGGCTGTTACTGGCTTATTAATATATCACCACAATACTCCCCTACCAGTGAGTCTGTAGAGAGGAAAGATTTTTATAGCGCCAAATGTTAAGGTGAGCGCAGAGAGTGTTTCGGTAACGCCAAGCGTTATGGCGAACGAAGAGAGTTGCTGCTGCGTCAGGCGAGTCTGACGACTTTGCTTTGGTTACGTTTTGCTGCTGGTAGCTGGCGCCAGGACAGCTATTTGAACGTTCATAGTCCGAGGTCACCAATGTGATGGTGGCTTTTGCTGGAATTGTGCCAATGTGTAGGTTGAATTCCGCCAATTATAGAGCCTGCGATGTTTGGATTTGAAGTCTAAGAACTTAACCATTCGACAAAAGCGAAGGCTGGTGTCTAGTGGCTGTTACTGGCTTATTAAGATGTCACCTATCAATCTGCCGAACACCATCGCCACATACTTATGATAATGAATCAGCACTATTTAAAGAGATTATTAGTTTAAATGTTCAAAATTTTTTAATAATAAAAATAGCTCTAAGATGTAATTAATAATTCTACACCTGTAGTGTCCTGATATAGGGGTAGGGCGTCTTCCCGTGATCTGGGCGTCCAGGATTCAAATTCCGGTTTGGGAAGGGTTGTTCTTCCTTTGAGTACTATCTATGAGGAGTGTGAATGTGCCCCCCTGTAAAAAGGGGTTATGTAGGCGAATGTGGTGCATGAAGTAACTATTTATTTGTGGTGATATCTTAATAAGCCAGTAGCAACCACTTACACGAACGTACGCTTTTATCAAATGGATAAGTTACTGAAATGTGTTGCATGAAGTAACTAAGTCTTAATCTTTTTCCTGGTTGGCACTACTGAAAAAACCAGACATGCTCACCCTTCTTAAATCGTCGCCAAATAACTGTCAGCAGGTTTGTAAAGCGCCATAATTCACAATACAACAACACTTCTGCGCCTTAAGACAATTATTTTAGATTTTCTGCTTTAAATCGCAATTTGTATTTGTGTTGACATTTTAATAAGCCACTAACAGCCACTAGACATCATCCATCGCTTTTGTCGAATGGATAAATTACTGGACTTCAAACCCAAACATCGCAGGTTTGATCCTAGGTGGATATCAACCTATACTTTGGTACAATTCCCCCAACAACCTTCGCCAAATTGGTGACCTTGGACTAGGAGCGTTCAAACAGCTGTCGTGGCGCCACCTACCCGTAGCAAAATTCAACCAAATCAAAGTCGTCAGACTCACTTGCTGCGACAGTAACTATCTTCGCTCGCCATAACGCTTGGCGTTACCGAAACACTCTCTGCGCTCACCTTAACATTTGGCGCTATACAAATCTTTCCTCTCTACAGACTCACTGGTAGGGTAGTATTGTGGTGATATCTTAATAAGCCAGTAACAGCCACTAGACATGAGCGTACGCTTTTGTCGAATGGATAAGTTACTGGACTTCAAACCCGAACATCTCAGGTTCGATCTTTGGCGGAATTCAACCTACACCTTGGCACAATTCCGCCAACAACCACAATCACAGTATTTAATCGCTACTCTAACAATAATAAAAGTTTTGCACAGTCATTTTAAGATTGAATTCAATACCAGCAATATTATGAGAAGACCTTGGCAGCAGTGTGAATATCTATTGCTATTTGGTATTCTTATATAACTCAATAATTAGTTTTCCAAAGAAATAGGTTGCTACTCATATGCCTTGTCCTTTTTCTTGTATACAGCCGACCACCCCGCCACCACTGAACGTAGCTGTATCGACAGGATTGATTGTGGTCGACTGCTGAATAAGTATTGTCTAACCTGACATGGACCGATCCGTCCAACCAACATTCCTTTCGGGGTAGTCAATAGCCGTCTTTCTTCCCATCTGCACTCTCTCAAACAGTTGGAATGAAACTATCCATCTTCGACATCATATCCTTCAGGGTTTTGAGATGACCGGGTACCATCAGTACTGTACTTAAATCATTATTTACAATCTTCAGGTCCTTCCTTAATTCTGAGATCTCAAAACATTCCATTCAATAGTAGTAAACAGTACCCATTTCATCACAAATGCATTTATTTTCCTGCGCTCTTCCAAATCTTTGGAAATACGCAGGAAATCTCTCATGTCCAAATATTATTTAGATTATAAATGGATGGTATCTTCTTATTTTTACTTCCAGATGAGGAATAAAGTCAAAAGTGGCTCTTCCGTTTTTGGACATATACCATCTATAAAACCATTGTAGTTTTATTTCTTCTCCCAATTCCCCTTTAAAACACCACTTGATTTGGTGACAAGGATATCAACACTCACTTTTTATATACCATGTAGGAATTGGCAAATAGAACAAAATAATGGACAATGGAATGCAATATGAAGGGAATACTGTATTGTATAACAGCATCCAGAAAAATAGGCTAGGAATAAGGCTAAACGAAATTCTTTTACGACATTTCGTTGGATGACAGGCAATTTTTCCACTGCTGTCATATCTGACTTATAGCTTGCAAAGTCACCATTCCTTATTGACTACATTTTCCTTTTCCTATAGTTTTATTCACAGAAACATCAAAACATTTCCGAAAAATACTTTCATTTCATATCGCAACTATTTCGACTGTCGAAAGCAACGTTTGAGCTTGAAATGCATTTTGAATTTTCTGTACTTTAAAAGCGCGTTTTTTAGTGGTATTGATTTGCATATCTTAAAATAGTTTTCTGTAAAATTGTTTGTAATGTGATGTTGACTTCTAAGATGGATACGTCAGCAGAATCGGTATTAATCTTTTTTCATATTTTTTATTATATTAAATCGTTTTCCATAGAATGTCATTAGGCTCGTTTAAATGAGATGTTTCATCATTTAAGGTATAAGACTACGCTCATGTTTCATCATCTAAGGTATCCAACAACGTTCAAAGAAAGTTTTTTTATAAAATTGGATTTCTTAAAAACTATTTATAGTTTTTAGATGTATTGTCTATTATAAATACTATAAATGCAATAAAATTACTTAAAAATATAATATATTTTGAAAAATAGAAGAATTTGTTGTAAAATTTAATGAATTTTAATCCAAACTGTTAACACACTACTCAAAATTTCAATGAAACAATCCTATTTTTCTTTCTAAGCTAGTTATAGAATATAATAATGAATGAAATGAACCAAAATCTAAGAAAAATCCTAAGATGCAAAACATTTATGAGTAAAAATATACGCATATATGCATTTTTCCATTAAATCTCAACTTAATTTTTTTTTAAACATCTATAAATGAAAAAGTATTTCACCAACCATAAAACTTTTGGTTACTTTCATTGCCAATGCTGTTTGAAAAACACGCTGACATTTTTATGTAAATACCTCTATTAGTTTTTGAGATATCATGTTAGCGGTGGAGAATTTTTATGAAAATGAAAGTGTTGAGAAAATTGAAGACACAGACAAATTTTAATTTTAAAATATGACCCTGGACGATGAATCCGGCCTTCCTTTTCCTAGAACCAACAAACTGTTTTGGGTAGAGAAAAGTCTGAACTACAAAAAGTAATAAGAATTTTTAAAAAATTGCCAATGTGGTCAATAATTATTTTTTTAATCAGTGAAGTCGAATACCTTAAAAGCAATAATTGTTATTAATTAGTGAAATTATTATGGAATAAATTGGTAGAATTTTAGTTTTAATAATGCGAATAAATTATATTCCTGCAAAATTATCTAAACTCTATATTTTACTATATATCATTTCATTGATTATTTTTATTCTTATTTATAAATTCTTGTTTTGAAAATCTTCTGGATATTAAAATATTTGTTCATATAAGTGGGATACTATTAAAACTACAGGAATTGAATTTGATCATGCAAATAAGTTATAAAATTTATTTGCATTGAAAATGATTGAATAATGCTAATAAATTATATTCCGACAAAATTCTAAACTAAACTCTGTGCTTTACTACATCTTATTTCATTCATTCTTTTTATTCTTAT
>JAPMOQ010029490.1:0-19627 GCA_026543055.1 Argiope trifasciata | reverse complement strand
CAAAAGTAATTATGTTTAATATAACATTGAACTAAAAAAGGATTTAAAAGAAAAAAAATTATATATATATATACATATTTCAATCCAGAACAAACGGTAAAAATTTTGGGACCTTCGCGCTAATTCTGGAAACATGGTCACTTAATATGAATTTCATATCTTGGTTATTACCATACATTAAGCATTTCAAAATTTTAAGGAAACTAACTTCGCAATAAAAATATAAATATCGGATAAAAATGATTATATTATGTTAATAACTTTTATCCAATAAGCATCAGTTGATTTAAGAACTGATAATTTTTTAAATATTATTAATATAACATAATACTACTTTGCGATTCTTAATAAGTATTAAGAATATGATAGTATCAGTACTAAAACAATGGCCGAATTAATATTCAATTGCTTGGATAGATCTTCTATTTTCCTGTATTTTTTTCTCCCTATTTTAAGCTTTTTTTTTTCTTCTTCATGTTTTGAAAGATAAATTCGACAAAAATAATAATAATAGTAATCCCTTCCTCCTATGCAGGGCTTTTAGATATAGCCACTTGGGATGGGTAAAAAGAAATGTAACAGACGACGTTAGCAATGAAACGCATTTTTATCAACTCATTTATTAATTAATATTTTCAACACCCTTTTGTAAAGAGCCGCCCATCTAGCTCTCCTCTGTTCAATTTTAATAAGAGTTAATTTAATTATTTAGTTTGAGTTTTTGTCAAAGTGACGGCAATCACTGATAACTCTTAACGTGCTCTTGCAGGTTAAACTGTTTCATTTTGGAGAAATTAACTGTTGGAAAATATGGTTATAATGGGTGTTTTATGAAATTCATTAAAAACAGAAAAAAAAATTATAGGTTGAAACATCCTTATCTATAAAAAAAAATCATTTTTAAGAGGATTTAAATAACAGTTTTGAGCTGTAATATTTTCGGAAGTTATCGCAGAAAAATTCCGAATTTTTAATTAATTAAAGCCTAAAAAACTCTAAATTAAACCATTTTTATGTGTAATAATAATTTTTTTTTATCTTTTCGATAATGTGTTATTCATATTAAAAGTCGGAAGGTGTACTCTCAATTTCTTGAGCCACTGTATAATTTTAAAATCGGAGTTTTTGCAACCAAGAAATTCTAAAACATTGAAATTCATCAAAATTTCTAAGTAAAATCTTTCGACAAATTTCTAGAAATTAAAAACAATAGTAACACAAAATATAGAAGAAAAAAGATTTAAAAATAAAAAGATAAGAAGAAAGGCATTTATTTTTAAAAACAATTAACCGAAAATTCCAGAAGAACAAAAGCTTTTACGTAAAAGGAATGTTCTTTGGTATTTGCAGCAGACGAAGACAAAAACGAATCAATAAATAAACAGAAGACTAGAACAGTCTGCATTGAAAAATTTAAGTTAACTATAGCATTTTTTTAAAAGTTGGAATAAGTGGGAGAAAAAACCATCGAACAAAAAAGCTAATAAAAAAATGTAACCACATTTTTGTTGCCATAGGAACGAGACGAGAAAGGAAATAATTAGAAGAGAAAGGGTAACGGCCAATTCAAGGTCTTTTTCACTAACCGAGGACAACAGCGTCAATAAAAAAAATAAAGATATAACAAAAATACTTTTTCGTTCCATTGAAAGAGATGAGAAATAATAACACAAGTAAAAAAGTCACAGGAAATTGTTACAAAGAGGAGAAAGTCACAATGTACAACCAAGCCTTAATAAATAAATTGGGGCAAAATTTGGACGAGGCCTATTGAGACCCTTTGTGGAATCCTGAGTTATTGCCAGTTGTGCACGCAGAATTGGTAAGGAAACAGCAACAGCCAATGAAATGAAGAGTGCTTTCTCCTGAGTGGAAGTTACTATAATATCGTTTGAGTATAAAAAAAAAGTTAAGAGGCTTTCAATGAAAATACTAACAGTACAAAATATCGTTTGCTGAAGCAACATTTTATTTGACAGGAAATGAAACTGTTCTACTTTTTTTCTCATTAAGAACAATAAATATTGATTTAAAAAAAAAACTTTTTTAAGATCGTCAATAACTATTTTAAAATGAAAAAAGATATATTTATTTATCTTTTTTAGTTCCAATACATTTTATTCGTTTTTATATCATCAACAGTCAGTACGCGAGAAGAGTTAACATTTTATACTAATTTCTTTTAACAATAAATAGTTTATTAAAGACCTTGAAATCCTTTACATGGGTTTTTTTTTCTATAGTTTTGTTCAAGTATTAATATCTGTAAAATTGCATTAAGTTGTTAAGATTTTTTTTCTATCATTAGTAGGATTCGATATTAATAAGAATTACAAAAATATAGAAACGAGAGTAAAATTTACAAAGAAGCTGAATAGACAAGGAAAGAAAGTATTAAAAAATTTATGCCTCTGTTTTAAAGTTGTAAAATTGGGTTTTAATGAGGCCTCAATTACAAAACTAGACCTACCATGAATGCATATGAATAGTTTATAAATTTCCTGTTTATTTATTTCGCAGATTTGGAGACTTAACACAATTAATAGAAATACCAACAGCTAATAACAAATAACTTTCTTAAGATAAATTTTAGAAATATAGGTCATCCATTATTTTTAGCGAAATGTAACTCAAATTGTTTAACTTCCAACCTAATTTCTCATCAAACATGGAATATGAAAAATACTTAAGAATCCGAAATCTCATAGGAGACGGAATGAAAACAATTAGTAAAGAAGAATAATCGTTTGCATATATTAACACAACATATAATTGCTATATTTGACACTTTTTTTTCCCGTCATCGCTGATGAAAGCAGAAATTATAGAAAAAAATTAATTTAAAAGCATCGTTTGCAAGAAACAGATAAGCAAGCAAGTGAAATAAAATTTCTATATTAGATATTATCAGCTGTAAATTAAATTAGTTTTTTCAACTTTAGCTACTGTAATTCATTTATATTCCAAGTATTTTAAAATAAATTAAATTTCCTTAATCTTAATTCTTATATCAATCGCAGATACAAATTAATCGAAATTAATTAAATTATTTGTTTTGTCTGCATAACTGATTCGTAAAAAAGGTAAATAAATTCAAGCGCTTAAATTATTTCAGTATAAAAAACATTAAAATACAAAATTGCATAACCATTTAAATTTTTTTTTCCAAAACCTTCACTAATAATTATGTGATTTCACATTTCATTCTCGAATTAAATAATGAAATTTGGGAACAGAGACGAACATTTCAATAGCATTCTTAAATAATGACTTTAAGTGAATTCAAATTTCCTTTTCTAATTTAAAAAAGAAAAATGGCAACAGAAATGCACAGTTCAATAACATTCTTAATTACTGCCATTAAGTGAATTCGAATTTCATTTTCTAATGAAAAAAGAAAAAAAATTGGCAACAGAAATGAGCATTTCAATAGCACTTTTAAATGCTGACATTAAGTGAATTCGAATTTCGTTTTCGAAAAAAAAGAAAAGAAACAAAAAAATAACAACAGAAATTAACATTTCAATAGTATTCTTAAATACTGAAATTAAGTGAATTCGAAACGGATTCGAATTTCTGATGAAAGAAAACTGGCTACATAAACGAGCATTTCAATAGCATTCTTAATTACTGATATTAAAAGTGAAATTGAATTTCATTTCCTAATTAAAAAGAAGAAGAAAAGTGGCAACAGAAACGGACATTGCAATGGCATTCTTAATTCCTGACATTAAGTGAATCCGAATTTCATTTTCTAATGAAAAAACAGAAACGAAAATTTCAATAGCATTCTTAAATGCTAACTTTAAATGAATCAACTGCTTAACGAACACAAAGTTAATCAAAAACAAAAGTTTTTCAAAAAAGTTTTAACATCGCAAATGGAATGTCGAAACAAATCAACTTTTCATTCAATGTCTCTGATCAAAACAAATTATGGACAGTCAAAGTTAATTAGAAATACACATTAAAACTATGCAGACAAAAGGTACAAAAAAAAAAGAAAGAAAGAAAGAAAGAAAGCAGAAAAAGGAAACACGGATTAACTGCTGCAACACAAACGATGTCTGAAACAAATTCCAGGCATTCTGCCAAACGAGAAAATGAAATGTTCTTAATAAGAATGCCTATTGAATAATCATTTTATTTTACGACCGAAATTCCCGAAAGGAGTGCTAATTTAATCGTACCTGTCGTGGGATTGAAATTATAATTAAAACTATTTTCAAAATGATGGGATTTGTGTCGTAAATAAAGATCTTCAGACGGTGGGAAAATAAAGCGTAATTAAATATCTTAATCGTAATTCCATAAACCGTTTTTTAAACGTTAATCGGAAGCGGTTTTAAAATGAAATAAATATACAATGATCGTTAAACTCCAAACGATACCGCGGAGTTGTATTTTTTGATTAAAAATTGAGTTTTTCCCCCTCCCCATAGAGGGAAAATTATTCTTTGAATTTTTAGAATTAGAAATTCGGAAGAATTTATGTATTTTCCTTTTCAATTGCCATTTTCATCAACAATAGAAGTGAATTCTAATGCTTCAGATTTTGAAATAAATAATTAGTTGAGTAGCAAATAAAATTAAGTAATTTTGAGGATGCTTTAAATGAAAGAGTGATATTTTTTTAAACATCAAAAACTACGTTTTAACTACGGAACAAAAGCCTTATTGATCCTGGTTATAATAAAAGTTTTATTGTAATCCTTTTAATAGGGATTTTCAAGTCTTTTGTAAAAAATATGAAATTAGTGTTATATTTTTCCCGAATTATCATATACAGAATTAATTTCATTTTAATGACCTCTATTTCTATTTCAGGCTAAATACTATTTGTATTCATTATCTTTTAGAATTAAGATGAATCCATATAATTATTAAAGGAATTAATAAATTAATAATAAGCAATTTAATATCAGTTATGGGTGTTAAAAATTATAAATTCTTAACTTAAACACTTGAAAAGGAAACACAATATTTATATTTAACTATTCTAAACTAGCATGAACACTAGTCATATTAGTTAAATCAGTGCCATGCTAGTTAAGAATAGTTAACTGTACTAAAAAAGAATTTATTTGATTGCTTTATCATCAAAGTGAAGCGATTGGGGGCACCATACGTGAATGAGAAGAGTTCGATAAAATTACAAATGTATTTGATGCAAAATTCGTAGAATTACTTTGGACAGACTTCATAATTCTGAACTATGATGATGATGATGACACATGAAACGCACCTCCCCCCCTTCCCTCACACACGTTATTCAAATTCAGCAAGAAGATATTTAAATCTCCGTTCCCATGGCACGTGTGCGTCTTGAATCCAACGCATTTTATCCTCATTTCTTTCGTGTGTCGTTATATCCTGTTGTTTTTGGTGTCTACTGATTTTACCAATAGTTTGCAGGAAGTTCTTGACCGACGCCCACATGCTAGAGTCGCTCTATAATGTCAGATGGCAAACATATGATCATATCCATAAATGCTAAAGACTTACTGATTTAACGAATAAACACCAGACAAATTTATATAACAATTCTACGGTAGAACCGTAGAATTGTTATATAAATTTGGTAATCTAATTATTTATAAATCATTTAGATTACCAACTAACATGGACCCTTCCAGTGTCGAACTTATCATAAGAACACCATGTGAATAAGAAATTATGATGCGGGTAGTCGTTTGTCATGTCGACATAGCAATTGCTTACAGTCGAGTTCTCTATTCTGAGACAGAACATACCTCATCAGACAAAGCAGCCCATGTTATAGCCTTAGGTGAATCCAATGTCAATTCCAATACTGATACTGCATATACTATCATTTAGATTACCACGGCTACTGATACAGTGATGGATATACTATGCGATCACATGTACTTCTTGCATACAGCCGACCACCCCGCCACCACTGAACGTAGCAGGATCGACAGGATTTGTAGTGGTCGACTGCTGAATAAGTATTGTCCACCCTTACATGGACCGAACAGTCAAACTAACATTCCTTTCGGGGCAGTAAATAGCTGTCTTCCTACTCATCTGCACACTCTAAAACAATTGAAATGAAACTATCCATCTTAAGCATCATATCCTTCAGGGTTTTGAGATGATCTGGTACCATCAGTACTGCACTTAAATCATTATTGACAATATGCAGGTCCTTCCTTAACTCTGAGATATCCATACAGTCCATTAAATAGTGGTAAACCGTACTTATTTCCCCACAAATGCATTTATTTTCCTGAGTTCTTCCAAATCTTTGGAAATATGCAGGAAATCTCCCATGTCCAGATATTATTTGGATTATAAATGGATGGTATCTTCTTATTTTAATTTCTGAATTAGGAATAAAGTCGAAAGTGACTCTTCCTTTTTTGGACATATACCATCTGTCATACCACTGTAGTTTTATTTCTGTCAATTAGCGATCACATGTACTATCTTACTTTTCATAAAATTTTTCTGGGACAATATCGTTATGTTCGTCGCAAGGAATTATTTATACATACTTGTACATATCGAAATCAGGAAGTTGGCAATATAACCAGGAAGTTGGATGTAGATATGGGCATATTTTTGAAAAACTGCACTTATTTTAGTAAAATGCCGACAGACGTTTTTTTTGCAGTTGTTTAAAGAGTAATCCATTCAACGCTGAAAAAAAAAAGATTTTTTTTAAAAAAAATCCTTACCTTTAAATTTGGTTGCGCTGGAAGCCAATATGCTTTGCAGAAATTGATTGGAAGACTGTAGCATATTCTGGAACTCCTTTTTGCTTGCTTCAAAATACCGCCTCTCCATGGTGGGCGTACAGCAGGAAGTATTCCATGAATTAGAACAGTGAGGCGTTTCATCTGGGAAAAAATGGACAAAGCAAATTAATAAATAATATATTTATAAAAAATTCAGATGAGTAAAAGTTTAATAAACAGAGAACACCATATCATAATTTCCTACAATAACATAACGTTAAAATAAAGATGTAAAAAACTTTGCGCTTAATATAATCCTGTTCCTACTATAACAATTCATGCACATTGAGAATATATTTGATTAAAAGAATAAAACACAGGCCCAATTAAAAAAGTATTTAAATAAGTAATCGGCAATAAGCAAGTTTAAGTATACTAAATAAAATTTTGGTAGTAATAAGTAAGAGTAAATAAGTAATGTGTAAAAATGATGTACAATTTTTTCCACATTGTTCTAATTTGAAATAAAGTGAACAACAACAACATAAGAAAAAATTTTAATGTCATAATTCATACTAAAGATTTTTTTAATTGGTTTACTCGAATACAAAACATTATAGTGTGAAAATGATTATATTTAATTTTCTAAATGTACTCTTTAATTATGTCGCACCAAAACGTGCACGAAAAAAAATCTAGTAAATATTGTAATTAAACAAGTGAGAATAAATTTAGCAAATAAAACAATATAAAGTATTTTAAATATTTTAAAATATTTTGAAAATTTATTAAAATTTGGAAATTAAACCACCAAGCAGTTAACAGTCTATGGGCTTGCACTTTTTTGTTCATGCTGACAATATAGCTCAAAAAAGTTCTTCTTAAGGCCTTATCACACGGCGAAATATCGTCAGCACTTTCCGTCAACTATTTTCCGTTTTTACCTTTATAACCGGTCACGCAAGTTTTTCATAATCGACAACTTTTTCTAACCAGCAAAAAAATGCCGACGATAGAGATGAAAATATTGTCTGCAAACAAAATTCAACCAATTATGTAAAATTTTGAAGTGACATCATTTTCTGCAGACGGAAATTGCCGATGATATTTCGCCGTGTGATAAGACCTTTAGAAGAATATAATTTGGTATATAGTCAGAACATATATATCGAACAGAGAATCTGTCTGCCTTGGTACTCAAGAGCAAAATACAAATATGCAGAGAAAAAACTTCTGGTACGTATATTTAGCATCTAAAGTAAAAAGCCGTATAAAATTTGGAACCAAATCCGCCAAGCAGTTAACCCTCTATGAGCCTGCACTTTCATGTTCATGTTAACATGATCACTAAAAAAAGCCATGACTAAAAATAATGAAATTCGGTGTATGATCTCGAAAATATAATTAAAGTATATGTCAAATTTTGAATTGAATTAAAATATCCTAAATACATTTTCGAAGTTCTGATTCTTGTGTATCAACCGCACACCAATGATTAATGGCTAAAGATTGTAAGTTATATTCAAATTTAAAAAAATTACACCAGTCTGGTATTTCGAAACAGTTGTGGCGAGAGCCATCCAATTAATACGCAAGTAATGATTTTCTAGTTTACACCAAGAAAATAACTCTGAAAATAAAAATCTAATAACAAGTGGATTTCAAATCTTCACCCAAAGTAATTTGAAGGTGGGGCGGTAACACCTTTATCATAGAGAATGTGAAAAAAAATTAAGGGAAATCACTTTCGCCAATTCTAATAAGTTATGGTTAAAAAAAATCATATAATATTCTAACAAGTTATGTTTTAAAAAAATCATATATTATTCTAACGAGTTATGTTTTTAAAAAAATCATATAATATTCTAACAAGTAATGTTTTTAAAAAAATCATATAATATTCTAACAAGTTATATTTAAAAGAAAATCATATAATATTCTAACAAGTTATATTTAAAAGAAAATCATATAATATTCTAACAAGTTATGTTTAAAAAAATCATATAATATTCTAACAAGTTATGTTTAAAAAAATCATATAATATTCTAACAAGTTATGTTTTAAAAAAAATCATATAATATTCTAATTTTTATAAAAAATATTCCAAATTATAACATTACCAAATACTTTTAATTGATGCTAATTCCGATAAAAGTTACAATCTACTTTATTATTTAATAAATAAAATGGAATTAACTCTGTCTTCTTTATTAACTTCATATAACTCCCCAACCAGTGCAACCAGCTACACAAGGGAATCTACAATAATTACAGCTCACGAGTAGAGTTGAGGTATTCTACTCCTGCAATATTAAACTAGTGCAGGAAGATGTCGCTATCTTGGGACATAATAATATGAATATGCGATACCCGAAATTGGAAGGCCACGGAATAATCATAATTCTACGGAAACGGAAGTGTAAATCAGAATGAAACCCGCATGCAGACTAACCCAGTTAATTAAGACTAAACAGAGGTCCGTGGCGTTTGGTTAGAATGCAACCGTTAGTCAGCAAGTCCAATTAGCTGATTAGCTAGCTATACTGAAAAGAAAAAGTAACTAATTCTATTTACTAGAGAGTAACCATATTAACTGTGTGAACATAGTTGAATAAAGTGCACCATGGATTTAACCTTGAATTTCTGATTCGTAGTCCCGGATAGAGATATAATTTCATTTCGATCACGTACATATAATAATTTTTTCCTCACTTAAATTTAATCTTAAAACAATTTAATAGTTTCATTGCTAAGATACATGGATAATATTCGGACCATCTACCTAATTACATAGCTCTTCCTCTGCTAATTTAAATTCCTACTACTAGTTCACACTCTCCCTATATTTTACATTATATTATATATATATACAGGATGGTCATAATTAAACTGATAGTGCTCACAATGTTCTATAGCGCGATCTATTTTGAGAGAATGACGCCACATTTTGTAGGAAGATTAAACAAGACGAAATTCAGAAAAGATTCCGCGAAAAAAAAAAGTTCCAAAAGTCACCGCTAGGGTGATTTTTGTAATAGAAAATAGAGTGTAATAGTGCATATAGAATGTAATAGTGTAATAGAAAATAGAGTGTTAACAAATGCAAACCAATATTATATTATATATATATAGTTTCAAATGAAAATTGAAATCGACAGGCAGTAGCTCAATCGGTAATATGCAAAGATTTCAATATTTTTCGCGTGAAGATGAAAAATGCGAGTTAAATTCTTGCGATACGAAATATAGACCACCCTCAGATTCATAAATTAGAAACGATAATGATAACAATTAAAAATAATAGTCCGACATCATATATATAGGAAAAAAAATGGAAAATGGCGAAAAAATTCGCTTTCCAACTTGCCACTTAATGTTGTAATTCTGTGCAATGTATATACATATTTACATTAATTGTATTTATTCAATAAAAAGTAAAATTAAAAATTTCTTTGTTGACCTAAGTAGGAATTAACTTTATATATATATATATATATTTGTATGTATGTGTGTGAAAGTGTTTGGATAGATTGATGGATGGATGTTTGTTACTCAATTACGGCTGAACAAAATTGGATGAAATTTAGCACAAAGATAGATTATAGTCAGGTACAGAACAAAGGCTACCTTTTATTCCAGTTGATAGAGTGGTTCATTTTTTATTCATCTAAAACTAACTTTTGAGGCCAAATCCTGCCAAAGATAAGTAAGGCTTCAGTTCCCCACCCTCACCCCAACACAAATGAGTTAACGCTTAGGAGAATTTCAACCGATTACTTCAAACGATTCTGTTTTTTTTTTTTTTTTCTCAGTGATTGATGTATTTAAATTCAAATGTTGTTAATGAATCGATCTTTCGGATCCATTCTGAAATATTTTTAAATTAAAAGAAATTAGAATAAAGAAAATAAAAAATTTATAATCTTCATTGCCTTGCCCAACTGGCGTAGGAAAGTCAGACATATGCGTTACGCCAAATGGAATTGAAAGTTCGCGCATGATTGCTAACAAATGTGTTTTGATTTAAATTAAAAGTTTAAAAATTATGTGTATAATACTGTTGTAACTATCTCCGTCTCGATCCATAAATAAAATGGATTTGACCGATCTTGATTTGCAGTTTTGTTTTATTTTGAGTACACAATGTAAATAAATTGTTTTTACGTTAGTTGTGTGTTTTTATTATTAAATTGTATTTACGTTATATATTTTTCATTTATGCTTATACTTTTAAATGTATCGCTTTTAGCTTACGTTTCATTTTTGTTTACTTGTCATTATTTGAGTTTTTCGTACATATACATCAAAATTTCCACGCGAACAGACTCGCAGGTAATAGTTAGTATATATACATACATACATGCATACACATATATATATATATACATATACATACATACAGATATACATACATATACATACAGACAGACAGACATACATACACACACATACATACATACATACACACACACACACACACACATACACACACACACTATATATATATATATATATATATATATATATATATATATAAACACAAGCTGACAAATCCTAAAATGGGATTCCCATGCAGAATAATAAACAACCTTCAACTAGGAAAAAAACGGCAAATGCTGTAAAATTACAAACATAACGAAAAAGAAATGAAAAATATGAAATTAAAATATTTAGATAAGATGAAAAAAGACGGATCAAAAGGTTACTACACAAGTCAAGGAGATTTACAGAATTCCAAATAAAACTGCATGAGGAAAATATTAAACAAACCGGTTAGAACTCTATGTCAACAAAAAAGAGGAAGCAACGAGAGATAAAGGAATAACCAGGCCTATTAGTTTAAATAATCACCCTCAACTGCATGTAATAGAGATTGATTAAGGCTTTTCACAAGTGCGTCTGTCTGAATGGGATATTTTGTATAAAACTGCAAGGTTATTTATTACATTAAAAAAGCCTTCGGAGGAGGTCTTGCGAAAGAATATTAGAAAATTGTGGTAAAAAAATTCAAAATATTCTTATTTTGGAAAAACGCTCATTAACCGAATCATTATATTCGGTTGTGAATCACTGCAATTGTTAAAGAGTAAAAAATTATCTGCAGTATTTAATGGCAAATTTACAAAAGAGTAATCCATAAAATAAAAGAAAAATCGTCACAAAAAGGCTTCTGCGTCTTTTTAATTTAAATGAGCAGTTCGCGTATTTCGTGCACCTTGAAAACGGCTCAAATGTTTAGTTCAGTTATATTAACGTCCCCTTTTAAAGCAATACTAGGGCTATTTTAGGACGGACTTCGTCATTTTAAACCGCTTTCAGATGACGAGGACGATACCTGAGTTGGCACTCTTCACACCACACAAAAGGGTGGGCTTATAGCCTGACGGACTTAGAATGCAACAGGCACCTTTAAACGAAGGATTTTCGGTGGAATCGGGTCTTGAACCTGAAACCCTACGGCTCACGAGCTGATATTTTACCACTAGGCCCCAACACCGTTAATGATTTTATAAAATTTAATATTTAGAATAGTTTTTGCTTTTTTATTTTATCTATATTGGTGTCTTCTGAATAAATGACATTTTACACACACAAGAAAAAAATCATATTTTATAACTTATTTTTAAAATAAGTATATTCAACTTCCGCTTCGAAGTGTGGGTTTAGTCGTTTAGTTATTTTAACGTCCTATTGTAAAGCAACATTAGGGCTATTTTGGGACGGACCTGGAAATTTTAAACCAGGGTCAGATGACGAGGACGGCACCTGAACTGGCACCCCCCCTAACAATACCACACCACACCAGAGGGAGGACGTTCGGCCAGACGGGTTTAGCGTGCACCAGAACCCCTTAAGCCGGGGTCCCACGGCCTATACCCCGTCTGCAGACGAGCCACGTGCCACTCGTTGACAGCTCTTAAGGTTTTCTGGTCCCTTTGATGACCCGTCAACTTACCGACATTTTGTCGGTAAGTAGACGGGTCATCAAAGAGACCAAGAGGGGGCGAAAGGGGAAACGCATCCTCCTGGCTATGGGGGAGTGTGGTCCCCCAATGGGTGGGAGGTCTGATTTATGACCAAATCGGTGAAACTGCGCATCGTGGGACCCCGTCTTTACACGACGGTTCTTCGGTGGAATCGAGTCTCGAACCTGAAACCCTCTGGCTTCGAAGTTGTGAGACGCAGTTAAGTGATTATAACAACGCGTATAGTGAATGACGCGTGTGTTGCTCGTCCTCGGTTCGAGTCATGTTTTTGCCAAATTTTTTTACTTATGTATTTATATTTACTATTTTTTGCTTTTTATCTTTATAGGTGACTTTAGTGAAAAAACGCGATTTTACCCATACAAAAAAATTATAACTGACAGGGCCTTTTCCAATCTTTTCACATGTTGGCAATGCTATACGGCGCCATCTCGGTCCCGTTTACACTATGACAAGACTGAATGCAAGTTCAAAAATATAAGCACTGGGAGATAAATAATAAAATTTATACTGTAATATCGCAGATTGTTTCGGATGATATGTTAAACTCACTGTATTCAAGACTTTTATTCTTATTATTAAAATGATCAGTTCATATGTAAGTAGGATTAAAAAATATTAAGGCCGCGGTAGCCTGGTTGGTAGAGTGTCAGTCTCGTAACCGAAAGGTCACGGGTTCTGTCCTCGTCTCGGCCAAAGACCGCCGTGTTGACTAATGGCAGTTGGGGCATGTTAAATATGCCGAGACTGCAAAGTCCTCCAAGTTCCCATAACAAAACGATACCACTGGGGGTACTGAATCAGGGATGAGTCGGTCTCTGATTGGGATCTAAATTCCGACTTGCTGATGGATCAATGAGCGTATGAATGAATTCGACCACCTTCTAAAAAGGGTTGTGTCGTGTGTGTGAGCTAGAAGCCAGACTTCTGCCCTCTGGGTGCTCAGGGGTCTTTAAGGTGGGTTCAGACGAGGATTATTATTGACCGCAATAGAAGATGTCCCGTTGGGACAAACGTTGTCCGCGTTGTCTCAAGTGTTCACACGAAGACAATGCCGGGACAACAGCAGTGAGACAACGTTTGAGGATAATAAAAAGCCTCGTGTGAACCCACCTTTACCCGCAGAAGCTACTGCACCCCCTTTCCGTGAAAAACACTGACACGACAACAACAACAACATTGAAAAATATTCGTATGTAATCATTATGTGATTCATATCTAAATATTTTCACCGAAAACAAGATTTTACAGCCGAGCCAAGTTTTTAAACGTAGATATCTGCTTTTCTTTTTCTGTTTTAATAATAAAAAAGAACATCCATTTGATTTTGGTATTAAAACGTCTATGTTTTAGATTTTTGATTTGAAGTTTCTATCATTTTGGGACTAACACAAATAATTAAAAATTTTACTGTCCTTGAATCAGCGCATACACATATTTTGCTTACAGGGTGAATGTTTTGAGTGACCACTCTCACTAATTAGAATTTTGTTTTATTTCTCAGATTTAAAAAAAAAATCATAAAATCATGCTGTCGTAGAAAATATAATTCTCAAGAATAGAATTTCAGAACTCCATGAATTTAACGCACATGAATAAGAGCCAAGCACGACGCATCTTTATATATAATTTTCCAATAGAAACTACTATTCTATCACAAAACCTAACAAAACAAAAAGGCGCTTTCAATAAAATGGAGGAAACACATTGAAAGAAACGCATAAAAAAAGAAAAGAATGTTATATACAACAGTTAAGGTTTGTGTTTTGTAACCAGTGGTATGAATGGCCTTGGACACAACGTGACAAAAATTCTGAAGTTCACTCTGGTTTTATAGAATAGTTTCAATTGCACGGAAAAATGCCACGTCTTCTAGAGTAGAATTTATAAATATAATTGTCAGTAAGTCAAATATTCGCCTCTTACAAAATGGGAAGAATACCTTAAACGTTTATTATTTTCTCTATTGAAATAAATGCAAGTGAAACCAGTGTTTATGGTCATCCCAAAATTTTCTACCATTTTAATAAATATATTTGTGTATTATAAAATTAGTTATGATACAGATTAATATCTAGCGATTTTGGTTGATTTTTCCCCAAATAATTGCTGAGGTGCGGTTAATACATAACATCAACAAACCGACTTAGTATTTTGGACGTTTCTTTTTCAACCAATTGATGTTAAAATCTGACTGAGAATTCCAACTGTCACAAATTCTCATATCAAATGCTAGATATTTCAATCATCAAGTAGGTGTGTGTGCAGATGCGTGACTTCCATATAATAGCGTAAATTTCAGTAATATGCATAGAACATTATTAACTTTCGATTATTCAGTATTTTCCTGTCATAGATTCTCAAAAATCTATGAAAATAGGACCAAACCGAAAATAATGATAGGCACACAAAGATCTTTTTCAGCACGTTTATCTATACTTATAATAAAGCTCAATGTATGTGTGTGTGTGTGTTGGCGCTCTACAGGCCAAACCGTTGGACCTACAGCTACCAAATTTGGTACGTGTATGCCTTGGAGGTCCGGAATGTTCACCTCGGAGCCCTTTTTTCGAATTTTTAATTAGAATTTGAATTAATTAAAATTTAAGCGAAATTTAGACGCTTTTCCGCTATAACTTCCGAAAATATGATCGCATAAACATGATTTTTACACCAATTTAAAGATTAAAAAATTAGCCTTCTAATGGTATCAGTGTTTTAATATATAACTTAAACTTCAATTTTTAACGAATTTTTAAAGAAATATTTTAACCATGTTTTTTTTAGCACGTGACCGGATAAAATAAAAGAATGCCGAAAGCTCAAATAAAAAAAAATTATCATCGCAAAATGAATCTACAGAAATACAACTTTCAGCACGTGACTGGATAAAATAAAAGAAATATAAAATGTGATATTTTCTTTAAAAAATAAATGCAAAGCAAAGGTTTCTACAATCGTTTGCAATATCATTAACTCAACAAATCTTCTTTATTTACGGTAAACCTGATTGAATTTAGACAGGATATGCATTGAAATCCCGACTTAATGGTCTATTTATGAAATTGTTTGCAATATCTGTATCATTAATTTAATACTTTTTTTCCCTTTCTCGCTTTCTTTAAAAAAACATATTTAATATTTTGGCAACATTATCGAAATTTTTTTTAATATTTTGGAAGCATAACCGATGGTTAAAACTGACATTTATAAAATTAAAGAATATTATTAGGAAAAGGTGTACTTTCAGAACTTTCCGTCCATCATCTTAAAGAAAATATTAATTTCAGGTCAATCAATGCCCGGAATTACTTCAAGGCTAATGAATATGAGATTTAATTGAAAATTTTAGAACGCTTTACTCATGGCGAACCAGCTGGTCGCGAAAGGCGGCTAGTATTATATAAAATTGTAAAGGGATGGAACTGATATCATTAAAAAGATCTTTTTGAGTCACACGACAACACGAAGATCAGTTTTGGAGGATGTAAGAAGTTACCCTCATAAGTAAATCATAACGATTACTCGTTTGGCGATGCTTCAGCTTATTTTTGCACTTGTAAAACTTTATGTCTGAATCTATTTCTTAACAATCTTCTTCCATCCGACTGATACTGGAGTTTTTGGTGAGACCAACATTCTGGATTATTTATAACAACATTTTTCTTTATTTATTAGATATATGGAGCGTAATGGCGTGGTGGTCGGCTGTACACAAGAAGAAGATGGAGCCTTCAATTCCAGGCAGGCTTAGAAATAATTAATGAAGTTATCTGAAATTTATGTGATGGTTTGTTTACATTTGACTGTTGCCTTTAGGCAACAGATAACAAAAAGCGATATTTGTTCCAAAGACAGCATTATAAAGGAAGTTCAAGAATTAACGTAAGGTTTGAATTTACTACCATTTGTGAAGAGAACTGTTAGCAACCCTATTAAAAAAACATTCGACACTGATAGTTCGGGAGAAATGGAACGTCACATGATAAAACAAAGCGTTAACGAGAGATTTAAATTAAATATAAAACACAGTTCCCCGCCCTTTAAATTGTTATAATTTTATTAGATAGTAAAGTACATTAGGTAGGGTTAAGTATGGAATAAAACTATGGCGAAAGTATTGGAGGAATTGTGCCAATATGGACTTTAAATTCCGCCAAGGATCGAACGATGCTTGCGATGTTTGGGTTTGAAGTTCAGTAACTTATCCATTCGACAAAAGCGAACGCTGATGTCTAGTGGCTATTACTGGCTTATTAAGATGTCACCACAAACACTAAGGGCAAATGGTCTCCACGGCCTTGCTGACAATACATAATCTTTTTTCAAAATTTTCTTTAAACAATTTGCATAAAATGCTGAATTTCGCTGATGCACCGCTGAATTTCTTCCTTTAATGTAATATGCTTATGGAGTTGTTGACAAAGACCTTTGACTTTAAATAACCCAATAAAAAGAGTTACAATGGTGTGAAATCACATGATCTACGAGGCCAATTATCAAATTTTTGAACTGTAACTGCCAGACTTTTATTATTTTTGATATATAGTTCAACAATGGAAACAAGTTCTTTTCGCATAATAATCCCTTTTCACTAATCCTAAAGTATCAGTTGTCAGATGTTTTTTTTAATAGGGTTGTACTTACTCACGAATGATGGCAGATTCAAATCTTGAACGTGGTGGAACGAATCACGGATGGTGGTAAATCAAATTTTTGAACTGTGACTGCCATAATTTTTGAAATATTGTTCAACAATGGAAACGTTGTTCTATCGTGTAATAATCACTTTTTACTAACCCTAAAGTATCAATTGTCAGATACTTTTTCAAGAGGATTGCACTTTACTCACGAATGGTGGTAAATTCAAATTTTGCGTTTATTTTGGGACACCCTTTATATATGGATATTTAGTGACATTCATAGATTCCTACCATAACACATTTACTCATGAATGGTGGTAAATTCAAATCTTGATTTTTATTTTGGGACATCTTTTATATACGGATATTTAGTGACATTCATTGATTCCTACCATAACTGATTTCGATAAATTCTCCAAATATTCATCATATTTCACCCAAAAATTAATTTACCGCGACATAATTTCCAAAGATATCAATAAGAATCGACTTAAAACATTTTTCAAGAGTTAATCGATGGTTTATTAACTTCACGGTTTGCGTTTCGCACGACGAGTCAATTTCCCAATTTTTATCCGTCTCTTAGTACCCCAACATTCCGAACTTTTCTGAATGTGACAGGTTTATTTAATTTTTATTTTTCATTCCTGCGGCTTCAGACAAACTTTTCCCCGAAAACTTCCAACCTCCCTGTCACGAAAAGCGAAGCCCCCGATTGGTGGAAAACTAATTAACTCGTTGTAGACGGATGCCTGATTTAATTTCTCACGTGTGTCGCTCGTATCAAATCTCATTAGTCAGAAATAAGAACGCAGACCAATCAGAAGAGTGTGTGTGAGAGAGAGGTGACAATTTGAAAATTGCTGCCAATTTGTTTCTTATGTTCTTGGCGTTTCTTTTCTCCGACTCGTGATGGTATGAATTTGATTTCATACACGTCTGTGGTGAGTCGTGGGCGGATCAAAGAGAAAAATTAATTATGCCTTGGGAGCTTTACTTTTTTCTTTTCTTTTCTTTCTTCTCGTCAAACCTCTTAAGATGCTTAAGGAAGGGTGGAAAACTCGCTTTATGGCGGTTTCCTCACCCTATAGATTTAGCTTTAGCTTTTATTTTATTCTAAGTAATGAATTGCATGTTGGGAACGGAGCATAACATGGGGTTTCAACCAGAAGTCGCTTTATGGTGGTATCCTCACCCTATTGATTTAGCTTTAGATTTTATTTAAACCTAAGTAATGAATTGCATGTTGGGAACAGAGCACAACATGGGGTTTCAATAGACATGCAAGTCGTATTTTAACATTTCAATGGTCGCACGTCTACGCAGTCAAAAGTCGTCAGGAGGTTAGAATGAAGAGTTCAATTCTTGAATTCTCCAAACTTAATGCATATTTATGCCATAATTCAAAATAGTGAATATGCATATAAAACAAAACCAAAAGGAATAGTCCCCAAAAAAATTTCAGTAAAAAGTAAATTTGTGTTTTAGATGAGTATTTCCCAGCCGATTGAAACAAAAAATTGACAAAGAAGTACAATTGCAGTTATAAGACACCATACCACAAGATATATGATACAGTCATAGGATATATTTAAGTCATTATGTTTTGAGTTACAGCATCTACATTTTTCTGAAAGTACGGACCAATACAAACCCAACTTCTAACTCGATTTGAAACAAAATATGATTTCCTTCGTCTTCTTTTCCACATTTTGATTTATTTATTTTTATCAAGAAGAGTTCTTGCACAGTTTTGCCTTACATTTGATCTATTTTAAACAAACAAGATTTTCTCCTTTCAATTTTTCCCCCAGACTTTCAATTTATTTATATTCAATAACCTAAGTCTTTTCTTTTCTCTTTACCCAACATTTCAATTTATTTATTTTCTGCAAGCAAGCCCCTATGTCCATGTTACCCCTAAAGGTGTTTTCCCACACAGGATGATTGATATTCACTTTTATAGGACAAACTACTCTTAATGCATATTGATCTCCTAAAGGCAATTCGAAAATGAATAGTTACCGTTTTTTATTATTATTATTGCGCTTCAAATACAGAAAATTCAAATATAAAATTCGACATCACTTTTTTGGGGGTGAGGGGAGGAGCTTCTCGAATAAGAAGTTTACCAACCATTATTATTATTAAATCAATCTCGTTTTAGATCTTCTTTGAAACCAAAAAAAAAAAAAAAAAAAAAGACGAATTAGGTTTTATATTCAACACTTCAACCAGCAGGAGTTGTCTTCACAAATCTTTTCCACAATAAAAGTGTCACCCTGAGAGCGCCTT
>JAPMOQ010029483.1:0-15407 GCA_026543055.1 Argiope trifasciata | reverse complement strand
GTAAAATTAATGAGATCGCATATATATTTTCTTTGGAATTGTGATGATAAAGGTTTCAGCTGTTTTTAAAGCAGTCACGGAAAAATTTGTTTGAATAGGGGCAATCTTATGCTTTTATAATAATAATATGGTCAGTCTTTGTTGGTGTAACATTAACCACATGTTTTAATATAAATATATTTTAACTTTTATTTCATGTTTAAAACCTTAAACATAAACACGACTAAGAGTTGATCAGAAGTTTAGTAAGAATTTCTACAAACTAATTGTTGACAATATTCTATAGGAATACGTTCTTGTTTCATGTAAATTTAATGACAATCTACGATTTCCTAATAAGTAATCGTAGATCGTTTGGAGAATTAAACTCCTGAAAATTCGTCTCTTTTATTACATGAAGCTCATTTTGTGTTATTATCCCCAATGCTAATGCGATATTGATGATATGAGATTTAAATTTCCTTTCGAATTCTGTGTTGAAGCATTTCGTATTCTTTAAGAGTTTATTAGAAAAGAAAGTTTGGAAAAATCTGTAGCATTTTTTATTATTAATTTAATTGCAGTGAAAAAAATTTTATAACTAAGGTAAATCATAAATTAAATACTTAAGATTTAATTTTACTTGCTTAATAAGTTTACAAAATACTTAAGTTTACAAAAATCGATTTAACAATGAGTACTTCTACAAATAAAGTTTCCCAAATGATTTTTTCTTTTATTTTAAACAAAAGGGACAATACGAACATTTGAAATCATTTTTTTCTCATGAAATGAGGTATTCATCAGTGGTGAGAATAGTGTTTTTGCTAAATATGTGATTCATTTTGAAAATACAGTAACGTTTTAGGTATAAGGGTGAGGAAACAATAAGTTTTGGATATAAGGGTGAGGGAACATAAGTTTTTTTATAAGGGTGAGAAAGCAAAAGTTTTGGTATAAAAGTGAGGAAACATAATTTTTGGTATAAGGGTGAGGAAACATAAGTTTTGGTATAAGAGTGAGGAAACATAAGTTTTGATATAAGGGTGAGGAAACATAAGTTTTGGTATAAGGATGAGGAAGGTGTTCTAACCTGATAATTTGTTGTTTCAAAACGTGAAGTTCAAAACTCATGTGCTCCGTTGAAAGGGTATTTTTTTATTTAAAAACTCAATTACATCGTTTTAATCTATAAAAAAAAAATGAATGCTTGTCTGTATGTCTCTTATGCCTTACTAAACCGTTCACTCGATTGCAATGAAACTTGGTCAGCTTATTGTTTACACCTAGGGGTAGGTTATAGATGGAGATTATAGTGATATCTTAATAAACCAGTGTCAGTCACTGTACACAGAAGGTCACTTTTGTCTAGAGACTATGTTACACGGTTATGGGTATTAAGGTTGCGAGTTCGATGCTCAGTGAACTTCAATCTCCAGATTGGTGCAAAAATGCCACAAAGTAATCTTCATATCAACAAGACTCTTTGAATCAAATCAAACTTTTTTTTCTGCCTGATGTTACATAATGTTTTATAAAATTGAAAAAAACCCATATAAAGTAAACATTCAAGGTGACCTTGTCCCGGGGCAGGGTGTCTTCCCCGTGATCATGGCACCCCGGTTCGAGTTCTGATTCTTATGTTATTCTCGACCCTGTCTTCTATTTATAAGGTGTGGGGAACAGCCTTCCCCCTTCAAGCAAAAAGGGTTGTGCAAGCGAATATGTGCATCATCTTCAAATGAGCCAGAATTCAAAATTCCCATTCGGATACTCAGGGACCTTTGCCCTCAGTAGCTGCAACACATTCGGCTTAAATCACTGACAGTTTATATTAATAGAATTAAATTACCGAATGATTAAGGACATTTCTTACGGCTCATAGTGGATGCAATTAATTGCTAAACAATTAATAACAACTAACGGATATTAACTGAAAATATGCAAATAAATCCAGCCAATAAAGTAACAGCATAAATAATTTAGAACTTGATATTATTTAATTCCTTATTATCATGCATTGAAATAACAAGCGAGATTCATAAATCGAATTGCCGAATTTTTAATTTATGATCTAAAAATGTATTTAATTTCAAGTAGTAATTATTCTAAAGGACAGTAACCATTCGAATGTTTGTTGCTTTTTTCCACCGAAAATACCACAATGTGACATTTAATTTGCAGCTTTAAAATTCACAAATCGAAGGGCTTAGAAGCTACATCAGGAGAACAGTAGAATTACATTTTATATTTATAGATATCTGCATCTGAAACTGAAATCTGGAATGAAACTAAATTCGGAATAAAAACAGACTAGAAAAAAGGGAAATAAATTTAGTTAAAAACTAATTAAAATTATCACCTTTAAAAAGAACTACTGAAAGGAAAACAAGTCCAAACAAAGAAATACAAACTAAATGTTTGCGTGGTAAAAAATGAAATTATCTGTTAAGGACTGGTATACATTATGAAATTCCCACTAAACAATCTTCTATTAATTAAATTAGCAAATACTGACTTGCATGCAATATTTTAAATATGCTAACATTCTCTGTGTAAAAAAAATTGCTTCGAGAATTTTGGGTGGCGTTTACTTTCGGAATTTATCGCTCCATAAATTTCAGTCAGAATATGCACTTTGATATATTCCCGATAATTTTAGAAACATCTAGATCTAAATTAGAAAAGTTATATTACTGACCAAACTATATTTATCAAGCTAAAGATAGTTCAATGTTTTTCTGAGGCCACAATTGAGATTGTATGAGAAAATGACGGCAAAAAAATTCTTTATTATTAAGAATTAAATAATTTACCATACAGGTAAAAAAATTTCAATGTTATGAGCAGTTTCTTGCTGCATGACATTATACTTTGAATCAAGCTTTTACTTTTTGATATACATAATATCGAGAATATATTGCAATCGACAAAAAATTCGAACTCAAAATCTTCAAGTTTTAGATTTCCCTGAATTCGAAAAACGTGATCTTAGAAATGTCCATCTGTCTCTCTAACACAAACACAACTCAAAAACGCATTAAGATAAATGAAATTTGGTATAGGATCGTGACACCACATTTATGAATGTCTATCACAATTTGTGCGAAATTCTTTCAACGGAAGTCTGGCTGAATATAATTTAACACGATGACACCAACACGAAGAAAGTCAGATGGATAGAATTTGGCATTAATAATTGATGTCTATAGTCTATATACTTGTAGAATTTTATAGACTACCCTTAGAACATCTATTGTCTATATACCTGTAGTATTTTATAGACCACCCTTAGAACATCTATAGTCTATACCAGGGCTTCTTAAACTGTGGGTCGCGACCCCCCTGGGGGTCGCGAGACTACTGAAAGGGGGTCGCAAAGATCTGATACTTTTCAATCATTATAAATAAAATTTTAAAATTAGTATACACACTACGTACAAATATAAATAAAAATCATACAAAATACTATTGTAGTTTTATTATAACTATTTTTTGAAAAAAGTGGCAATGCAAAACTGTTATGTAGGGCCTATAAATGAAAATATGGAAGAAGCATTTAAAATAATAAATACAACGCGCTCCTCGATTTTCAACTGAACGTTCGACATTGATGTCTGGCCGCCGGCGTCAGTGTTTGCAAGATAACTTAGTGATTATAAGTACCCAGACGCCGCGTCGCCTTACAGCTTACACATACAATACGGAAGCATAATCAAGCTAGGCTAGGCGAATCGGCATATTATTTTTATAAAAGAATAATAAAAAAAATTAAATGAAAGCTTCTTTTTCGCCGTCTTTGTGATACGGTGCCTTTGTGCGCTGCACACTTTGAACACGCCATGCGTCGGGGTAGATCTGATCGTAATTTGTTGTCATTGCACTGGTAAAGATTCGAGAGTAGTTATTTTTCTGTTTGTACTTCAATTTGGACTCAGCTTTGTCTTCGTAGTGACATGTGTGTATTTACTGTGTAATTTTCAGTTGGTGTTTTTAATTATTACGTTAAAGTTCAACTACATTTTGTTTAATTATTTATTATTATTTAACCATCATGGATAAATGGCTAATTAAAATTCCAACTAATAAATCTGCCACGCCGTCACAACCAAGTTGCAGTGCTTCAAATCCGACTTCTAGCAAAACAAAAAAAAGAAAATATGACGAATCATATTTGCAGTATGGCTTCACATGCTCTTCTCACAACAATGAAGAACAACCAGTGTGCTTAATTTGCAAAGAAGTTTTGGCTGCAGAAAGCATGAAACCGTCAAAACTGCAACGACATTTGAATACTAAACATGCAACGTTATCAAAAAAGCCAATAGAATATTTTCAGCGTCTTTTGCAAACATCAAATAAAGAAAAGAACACTTTGGAGAAGTATGTTACTTTGAATGATAAATATCTATTGGCATCGTATGAAGTTTCGTATTTGATAGCAAAAACGAAAAAGCCTTTTACTATTGGAGAGCAACTTTTACTACCTGCAGCTATAAGAATGTCTGAAATTGTTCATGGAAAACAGTATGCTGCTGAAATTAGTAAAATTCCATTATCAAATGACACTGTGTCCAAAAGAATTTCAGACATTAGCAATGATCAATTTCAACAGCTTTTTATGAGGCTTAAAGACAGCTCTAAGTTTGCAATACAACTGGACGAGTCGACAGACATTTCAAAAATAGCACAGTTGTTACTTTTTGTAAGATATATTTATGAGGGAAGCATTCATGAAGATATACTGTTTTGTCGTCCTCTGGAAGGTCATACTCGTGGAAAAGATATATATAAAAAAGTAAATGAGTTTTTTGAAAAAGAAGGATTAAATTGGAAAAATTGTGTTGGTGTGTGCACGGACGGTGCTGCAGCAATGACCGGACAAGATCTTGGTTTTACAGCATTTGTTAAAGCTGGAAATGATCATATTACATTTACACATTGTATGATTCACCGAGAGGCACTTGTTGTTAAAAAAATTGCACCAGAATTAAACACTGTGTTTTTTGATGCAGTCAAAATCATTAACTTTATTAAAAGTCGAGCACTTAATAGTCGATTGTTTAAAAATTTGTGCATTGATATGGATTCGGATTATACAAGTTTATTGCTACATGCTGAAGTTAGGTGGCTATCAAGAGGTCGAAGTTTGAAACGATTATTAACTTTAAAAGATGAAGTTCTTATATTTCTAACAGAGCAAAATTCTAATTTGGCCGATTATTTTCACGATAATTTATGGCTTCTCAAGCTATGCTATGGCAGATATTTTTGATAAAATCAATGATATGAATTTATCAATGCAGGGAGTCTGCGTTAATATGTTTATGTTAAAAAATAAACTTGAGGCCTTTGTTAAAAAAATTCTTATATGGAAGAACAGAGTGGAAAGTGGATCGCTCGAAATGTTTCCATTTACTGACGAGTATATAATTAGTAACAATATTTCAAAAAAAGATACTCCTATAACAAAAATTATAGTTAATCATTTGAAGGATATGGAAGTTTACATGCATAGGTATTTTCCCAATGATATCGATACACAACAATGGATTTGCAATCCATTTTCAATTGAAATGGAAGAAATTAATTTTTTAAACTTCAAAGACAAGAAGAATTTGCCGAATTAACAAGTGATACTACCTTGCGACTCAGATTTTCTCAAGTGCCTGTGCATGAATTTTGGATAGAAATCAAATCAGAATATCCCCTACTATCGGAAATGGCAATGAACAAATTACTGCCATTTTGTACAACATATTTATGTGAATCAGCCTTTTCCACATTAACTTACATAAAATCAAAATACCGTTCAACTTTAATAAACGTTGAAAATTTATTACGATCTGCAATAACTCAAATTGAGCCTAGATTTAATTATTTGTGTAAAAATAAACAATCACATCCGTCACATTAATATTGTTTGATGTTAATAATATGTTTTTATTAAAAAAATTGTTACAAAAGTTTATTTTTTCTATTGAATATATAGATATAGTTTTATGTTTTCTTATAAAAAAATTGTTACAAAAGTTTATTTTTTCTATTGAATAAATATATATATAGTTTTATGTCATTCTATTTATTGTGTTTTATTACGACCGATATCCCGTCAACGTTTCCAATTATATATATGTGAAATGAATGGGTACGTATTCTTTAATCCTTATTTTATTTACATTGTAAAATAGTGCGATATTACATCTACATCTACGGTTAATATATATTTCATTATATGGAGGAGGGGGTCGTTTAAAATTTCCTAAGCTTGAAGGGGGTCGCTATATAAAAAAGTTTAAGAAGCCCTGGTCTATACACCTATATGCACCAAATCTAAAAGACTTGGGTTTTATATCTTTCAGTATGCTTTTAAAAGCATGCAACTCGATAACTAAAACAAAAACAAAAACAAAACAAAATGAAAAAACTGAATTATTTAAATAAATGCATTTTGCTATGGGTTTTGTCACTCGAAGTGCATTTTGGGTAAAAGTTATGTTTCAAATTGGGTAAAGAAAATACACATTCGCTTAATTGCATGCCAAGAATTAACCATAAAAAGATTTCACTAAATTAAATTTTCGGAATTAAAGATTTCGCTAAGTAAAAGATTTCACAAAAGCTAATATTTCGTAAATATTGTGGTCCAATGGCATGCAAAGCCTTCTCCGGACAACATCGATATAGCTCGAAAGTTTCAAGGATACCACTATAGCTGGTTTCCATTGTGAAAGACGGGCAAAATATTTAAAAATTCGAAGTCGCATTGTTTATCAAAATGAGATTTATTCGTAATCCATCGATATTATTTGAAATAATTGTAGAAAAAACTGTACATTCCTCTATCTCCAATCATTGGTATGATTTTTCTAGTCGTTTTTTAATGTAAAAATATCTTCCTATTTCCAATCATTATTACTTTTTGGTAGAAACTTCAAAGTTACCAGTTCATTGCATATTCTCTGTAAATAAATAAATGAAGCGAAATTACCATACTTCCATACCTAATCACTAACCTGATTTATTCAACTTTTATATCATATGAAAGTTTAAGATAGTGATTAGATAAAAAGAAAGCTTTGGAATCATTTATAACATATTAAAGCTTTCTAAATATGCTATAAATATTCGAATAATCACTTTGAAGTAATATTCCAAAATTAACCTTTGACACAGACTAACATCTTCAAGTATTGGACCTTTTTCGCCTGTTAATTCCCTCCTTTTAAAATTAAGAACAGTCTATAAATTAGTCAATGATTTTTTGGCCAATCATATTTCAAAAGATTATTTTCATTCAATGTGAAAAGAAAAAGTTGATCGAAATTTGTTGATATTATTATCTTAAAACTTTTCATATGATGGAGGAATTATCGATAATCGAAACTATGGATGAAAAGAAGAAGTAAAAGTAAACCAAAAATAAGAAGTAAAAGTAAACCAAACATATCAAAACAAAACATTAATGTAATACCGTCTAATATATGTATGGTGTTCGGAGCGTCAAGATGGAGTTAGACCTACGTAAAACTACCTGATTTTCACCCGCAGAACTCTATATTTCAGTCATGAAAAAGCATTCATCGGTGTAAAACAGTTCAGCTTTTAGTCAAGTTCATTAAATTTATTTAACATATAATGTATGTCCCCTTAATATAACCTGTCTTTAAGTATTATCTCAACCGGGTTTTCCTTTAGGATCCATAAAAGATATTTTATTTGATAAATAATTCAGTTAGTAGAGGCTTGTTTTTCGAGATAGTGTTACATGTCTAGTCGACCACAACAAATCCTGTCGATATTGCTACGTTCAATGATGGCGGGATGGTCGGCTGTATGCAAGACGAAGAGTTACATGTCTCTACATATACTGTCTAGAACTTTATGTCTTTAGTTTTTTTGAAATGTTCGTAGTTAATTGTGTCCACTGGATATGTTTCACGTTACTAAAAAGTAGCATTATTTAAAATATGGCAAAATATTAGTAGACATTATCTAATATATTAAGATGATAATATAATTAAACGTGATACGAAGATTTAATTATTATTTGTAAATATTTAATTGGTATGTGTTAAGTATATCTATAGCATAATTTTGTCGAATTCGTGACAAAAAAAAACTTTTGAGATGAACTTCAATTTATTTTACCACGTTGTTGAATACGTTTTACACAAATATAATTGCAGGATGTGTACGTTCACACCAAAGACAAGAACAAATGTGCCATTTTTTCCCTCTTAGTGGTTTTGTTACAAGATTGATTTTAGATTTTATGGACACGTACCGACTTTGGAAAGACAAACTTTGATATCTTTGAAACAACTGTATAGACGACAGGGACTTTTGAACAAAGTGGCTTGAAAACAAAACAAATCCTTAGAAAAGTCTGCGCATTGAACATGTGTAGTATTAGCAATAAGTAGAATTATTCAAAAAATGACAAAAATATTTACTAATCATATCTTTGTTATTAGTTTTATACAAGGATAATTTCTGTAGTATAAACTATCACTTGAAGAAAGGAGCGTTAGGGCCATTTTTTCCCTATTAATTTTTATTACGAGATATTGATAGGGATTTTTTTGGCACGTGTCGATTTAGATAAAGGAATTTTTATCATCTTTGAAACTACTGCGTAAGCACCAGGGATTTTTATCCCTTCACTCGTGGCTTGAAAAATAAAGAATCAGTATTAAATGTGCTTTGGGCAGGTGTCATATTAGCAATAAGTAGCACCATTCAAATCGAGGGAAAATATTAGCTCATCGTATATTTGGCATAAGTTTTACACAAAGATAATTGATGGATTCGTAGATTCGCTTCAGAAGACGAGAGCGAAAGTGTCAGATTTTTTCCATTTAGTGGCTTTATTGAAAGACACCGATAGGGAATTCTTTCGCTTTGGAAATGGAAATTGATATCTTTGAAACAACTGAGTAAAAGACAGAGATTTTTTTCTTCTAGTTCATGACTTGAAGCACTAAGAAAATTAGCATTAAAGTACAGGTTTCATATCATCAATAAGTAGAAACCATTCAAAACATGACAAAAATGTTAACCGATTGTTTTAGGCATATGTTTTATGCAAGGATCATTGCAGGTCTTATAGGTTCATTGTAGAAGACAAGAGTGGACATATTAGATTTTCCCCTCCTTTTATTTTATTGAGAGGCACTGATAAAGATTTCTTTCACACGCGTCAACTTAGGAAAGGGAATTTTAGGTGTCCTTGAAACAGCTGCGTAGGCACTGGAAATGTTTCTCCCTTCGCTAATTGTGTGGGAATCAAAAATGTGCAAATTTCAAAGCCCGTGTTGGCAATAATTAAATAAAACGTGGACTTTATACCTCGGGATAAGAAATAATTTTAGAATAAATTATCAACGACTAATTTAAGATAAGAAATTAATTAAGATTTCAATTAAATCAAGAGATATCATTTTATATATGAATAAACACACTTTCTGAATAAATATTTACAAAACTTCGTTAATGCTTGCTTCTGATTAATCCTCGCAACCTACAAAGGCTCCAGAAATCCAGAGCTAGAGCTCAATTATCTTCTTAAGAGCTGAATCAATAAAGGCATTTTTCAAAGTAAAGAGGATGTTCGACAGTTTCGGAAGGCTGCATCTGAATCTTGAAGGGTAATTTATGAATAACAATGGCAGCTTTTGTTTCCGTAATCACCAATCTCTGCCAGAACATAATAGCGGAGGATCTTCTGTTAATTACTTCGTTTAGCGCGAAACGAATCGATGTTTGCCGCATTCCAATCCAATACAGATGTCTGCTGTTAATTATACGAATAAAATACAATTCCCTTAATTAACATAAACTTCCTCTTGGAATTGGAATAAGAACAAAGGGTATTTATTCCGTTGGATTCTTTGACAGTTTGTTACCTATTGTGTGGGTGATAGTAACAATTTTTAACGGTCCATCTAAAGCATTGTCCTGTTTTCTTTTGAATTCGAAGACGCTAGAATTAGAAAGGAAGGTTTCAATCATTTTTGTCTGTACTACAATAAGATATATTGCGCAAAGTGTATTTCAATAACAATTCTTTGTATTTAACAAATTATGAAATTGAGTGTAGTAATCCAGATCTTATTTGTTTCTTTGCATCAATATAAATTTCTTTTAGTTTTAAATTATAATATGGTGATGGCAACTTTTGATTCTTGTTTAGACTTTGAAGTGCAGAAGTTTGCCAGTTCAGGTTAAATGAATCCTTCAATAGTTATGCTAAATTTTTGATTCATGATTAAGATCACATAAAAGAAAAATTTTGACTAATTTTTCGTATAAATTTATAATATTGAATAAAGTGCATAAATATACCAGTTCAGGTAATTGATTTCTTCAATAGCTATGCTAAATTTTCTATAATAATTAAGATCAAAGAAAAGTAAATTTTTGACTAATTTATCGTTTAAAATAATAATATTGTAAAGGCAATGATGGGCTCTACTTTTAAGCGCAGGATCTTCGGAAACAGGTCCAATTAATTAACTCCATCAATTGCTGTGAGAAAATTTTAATTATTATTAAAATAATAGAAATGTCTTCAAGTTGTGACTAAGGAAGAAGAACGGTTTTAGTTTATGGTGATACCTCTGGGGGATCACCATAAACTAAAATAGTGTCTGCATGGTGATAGGATCTTGCTATCCTAGTGAGTACACGAAAAGAAGTGCGTCTGACTCCTCCCATCGATGATGAGAAGGTCTTTCTTAAGGAAGGGATGCACCTTGGTTGGTAATGGTAATTAAGACTCAACCATACTCCCTGCCAGTATTATTGTTCCGTTGGCTGTTCATTAAGTATCATTTATTCCGAGGAGGGGTCTTCGGGAGGGATGGTGAGTCAGAAATAGGGTTTATATGATATGCATAAACTAACAGAATGTTGGAGACATGTTATAATTGACTCACCATGGCAAAATATTTCGGGTGGAATAATGACAGACGTTGTAAGATTATGGTGTGGAAAAATAAGGCCTGAGTGATTTCACAACAATGGTAACCCCTTCCACACTGAAAGTTCATTCGTTGAAAAGACAATCCCCTACCTTATTATTGGATTACTAAAGGATCATCTATATATCAAAAGAATCGCGGATAGTTGATTGGTTGGTTGTGAGTTTTAGTGGCGCAAGGGCCACTGGCTATGTCAGTCGTAAAGTTAAAATATTGACAATCGTGAAACAGAATTTGTTTTAGTATAATTTTATTCAAGGATCTTTTAATAAAATTACATGAAATGATTGAATAACAGATGGTAAAAAAATGCGGAAAACATTTTTTTTTTCTATTGTTTGTATCTGAAGAGAGTAATCTTTTCATCATGACTTTAACAAAAAACAAAATACTTGGTTGAATAATTTGCCAAAATTATAAATTCGGTTTAAATTTTGTAACAATTCAGGGGAGAAAATGAAAATCATGCAAAACAGGAATTCTGAATTCTAACAATTAACTTGATATCATTAAAAATAATACAATTCCTTTGTACGTTTGTATATAAATCCCATGCAGACGATATTTATTTGAGAAGATTTAGAAAAAATAAATGATCCAAAACATATAAAGCTTAATTTTTTAAGAATAATTAAAACTGAAGTAATTTTGAATATTTAAAAAATCACAATGGGCACAAAAAGGAAAAACAATGAAATAGGCAAGCTTCATGTCAATAATGTTCACCATTGAATGTTGTTTCAAATGATAAATTAAAAATGTATTACGAAAATTTTACTATACATTTTAGCTATGATATTTATAGACTTTATCTTATTTGGTCGAATACTTTATAATCTTACACGTAACATTTTCAAAGCTAACTATTTGTAACCTTTTCTGAACAGCCTACACAACAAAGATTTCTATTCAATCTGCAGTACCTCATTCAATTTTCTGAAAACAGCCTATCTCATCAATCATGTTGTGACAGATCCTTTTGAGTTTTGCTCTTATTTTTTGGGCAATTGGAACCTAAGGACTCAGACATACGATAGCGGAGATCTATTCACACAGATTTTATTGTCTATGTGGAAAAAAAATGGGTCGTGTCCCCGTTGCCATGAAATGGGAACAAGGTCAAAAATGAAAGATGTTGAACTTATAACTATTTGCCAAAAATAAATCCTTTTATAAATTAAAAGAAGCGATGCTGACATGTTACTTTAAAGAAATAAAGATCATATACACGCAAAAGCTTCAAAAGTGAAGACTTCTTCAGCATTTTTGAAACATTTTATTTTGAAAGTATTGCAACAGACGCTCTTTAAACGTGTACTGCATTCAACAGCAAATTAGTGAAATTTTTATGATTCATATGAAGCTATTTTTGATTAGACACATATATTTATTACTTTCATGTACACATAGTATAGAGAAAGTATAGTAATTTTAAAAAAAATCGAGCTCATGATTTTGAAGAGTTTTAGTGTTTCAGATCTCACTGTTTTTTTTAAATAAATTTAAAAAAAAGGATTGATCAAAAATAAAATGCTTTGAACTAGTCAGTTGAAATTTGGTAAACTGGTTTATCTCCAAATCTGTTGATAAAAAAATGTTACATCGCCCATCTTTGTTGATCTCTTGAATATAATTTAATACGATAGCTACAGTAAGAAGAGAGCTAGCTAAAAAAAAATTATATCCATAGCCTGCAAGTACTTATATAGGATTATCTGCATCCAAATTACTACGTTTTGAAACACTACAATTTTAATATAAAATAGCCTTTTCTGGTATGTGTAATGGCAGCATTCTTTTGTTCCAAATCCCTCATCCCCACGTGCTCATTTGAATCTAAATAACTGCAATGCAGTTATTACTCCGATTTACGAGAATGCCGCTTACCTGCTTTTCTTTGATTTCACCTGTCACGTGGTTTCCCACTGTTATTTAGCGACAAATATCAAATTCACTACACACGAGGCACGTTTATTTAAAGTCAATGACGATTTGAACACATTAAAAATGTTTATGTTATGAATGATGCAAGTTCAAATGATCAAGTTCAGACTGATGCAATTCACCACATACGCAACAAATTTACTTAAACTTAAGGTTGATAACGATTTGAACACTTTCTAAAACGTATTTCTGTTAAGAATGATACAAGTTCAGTTATTTTAAACTTATTCTTCTTGCCGGAAAAAATTCTGAAACAGATTAGGATTTCTCTCAACTTTTGAATTAATATCTCCCAATTATCAATTTGGGTGGATTACTCATTTATTCTACTCATTTATTCAAAAACAGTTGTTAGGTTGTTTGCTATGAAAAAAAGTATTTACAAGAGACCAGAAATTTACATTTCTTATGACCAGCGGGTGACCGAGCTCCGCTCGGAGAAAACAGGTATCGAAGCTAACTCGAAGATTTAAATTTTCAATTGTGATTTATCAAAACAATACATGGCCATAAGAAAATTTGTGAAACCATTGGTGAAAAGATAACCGGTTAAACCTCGGCTTTTCATCGTCCACCAGCGATGTCATGTCTTGATGTTCCATTGGAAATCCCCATCTGCACTGGTCTCTTCCATGTTTGCTGACCATGCACAAAGCGATTGGGTTCATATCACCACACGGGTTATAGATCATCCATTTCGAGATCAGTTCCTTGAGTTCCGGATCATCTTCTGGAAACTTTATTAGTTCGCCATATTGGCTGTAGATGGCAGCACGTTACCGCTTGAAACCTATTAGCCATTATGGCGAACTAATAAAGATAGAAAATATCCTCTCTGTAACTCCAAATTGCTCGACCGTAGCGCTTCAATACTGGCGCCAATCGATTCCACTTGGCCAAAAACCCCAGACCCCTAAGTTTACCGGAGTTTATTAATTCTGGGACGATTTTCGACTTGGCAACCATTCCTCGTATTATAGTATAAGATATAATACAACTAAGATGTGCCTTTTCGATTTATGTATTAAATTTAGATTTGTAAATGGCTGGTTCAGAGACTAAGAGCATCATACTACAAAGATTAAGGAATATGGGAAAAAATTAGGTATTGATAATAAATAGGCGTTTACTTGATTCCCAGAAGAAACATACAAAAAAGTCAATAGCCTCCTAAACCTTACTCATTTTCAGATGAAATATTGCTTTAAAACTCGGTGAACATGAAGTTCAGTAATTTTTATTTTCTTCACTTCTATTTTGATATAAATGATAAGGTAATATAGAAATAGTTCTCTTATTTTATCTATGGGTTAATTTTAGAGGAAATAAATTATTATTGAGCTTTAAAAAATAGATATCAATCAACATTAATGCCACATGAAAAGAAATTGTATCTTTATTTGTTTGAGCATCAAATAATTTTCCAATTTCTGAAGCAAACACGCTCTTTAAAAGGATATTTCCTTTTGATTACAAAAGACTGAATTCTTAATAGATATTTTTAAGAATGCAGAAAGAGATTTAAGCACTGATAAAAAATGGGCATTCACTAATTCCTATCAGAAAGATGGTAGTTGGATCTCACCGCCCTGGAGGATACATGAAAAGAAGGTATGACCCATCCCATAAAAGACGAGATATACTTCCTTAAGGAAGGATTATACTGCGATCGGTGATACCTTTAGGACTCATTCATAGTTGCCTCCAGTGTTGCTGTTTCGGTGGTGCGGTAGTTCAGTATTATTTGTCCATGAGAATACAGATGGGTAGCAGAATCAGTGATATGAATTACCAGAAAAAGACAATAAGCTCAATAGCCGACAAAATTAACAAAACACATAGCCTACAAAATTATAAAAAAGACTTTCAGATTAAATATTGCATTAAAAGTCATCGAAAATGTAACTTAAATTTTATTTTCTTAAATTCATTTTCATGTAAATGGTAAGAGAATGTTAAAATGTTTTTCTCATTTATAACCAAAGGATTAATTTTAGAAGAAATAAGTCTTTATGTAGCTTCAAAAATAAATAAAGATTAACATTACTTCACATGAAAGTAAATTGCCTTTTTATTACACGGAACATCAAATCACTTTTGAATTCCGAAGCCAAACACAGTTTTGCAAAAGGCTGGTTCCTTTTAATTACCAAAGATTGGCCTCTTAATACAAAGACTAAATAATGTGGAAAAAGAAATTTAGATATTGATGCAAAATATACATTCACTTATTCCTATCAAAAACAGACGGTGGTCGGATCTCGCCTCCCTGGTGTGTACACGAAAAGGAGGAGGTCTCTCCTCCCATTTAAGACTGGGCGTATTTCCTTAAGGAAGGGTTTTACATAGCCCTTAAGACCCAACCACAGTTTCCGCCATTGTTGTTGTTAAGGAGGTCGGGTTATTCGGTATTATTTATGAGTGTGCCTTCGGGTAGGTCGCTTAGTCAATGATAGGACTTACCAGAAACTGATGTCAAGCTCAATAGCCTAAAATAAC
>JAPMOQ010029480.1:2579-26488 GCA_026543055.1 Argiope trifasciata | reverse complement strand
GGAGGGTTTAATATTAAAAATAGACACTTTCAGTTTTTTTTTTTTTTGTATATTTAGCTGAGATCTATATTTTGTCTTGAAAGAAGCCACCTCAGAAAATCCAGTTTCACAAAGGTAAGATGTTGAAAATGGTAGTAGAATGCAAAATGTTCTTGTTTTTAGTGCAGAAAACTCATCATCCACTCCTGCCCACAATTCAAAGAGTGATGTATTACTAAATTGTCTTTTGGTTTCACCCCTTGCCATGAAGTCTATGAAGGTTTCTTCCTCTTCTATTGAGAGTCCTTCGGGAGTATTTTGAAATGGATCCCTCACCCACTTGTAACTTGATATCAGTTTGTCGACAGCAAGAAAGTACTTTTTAAAATTCTTTGCTAGCATTGCTGAATGATTTTCAATGGTTACAAAAACAACTTTTACATGTTGTTCTTCAGCCTTGTAAATTTTAATACAATCATTCAAATTTGCAAACATTAAGTTTTCTTGCTTTAAATTTCTGCTCCACAATTAAAATTTCCGACAAAAAGCATTAACTTTATTACTCGTATCCAATAAATGTGTATTTGCTCCTTGCAGTTGAAGATTCAAGTTATTTAATTTCTCGAATATGTCGACCATGTAGCTCAATTTCATCACAAATAAACTATCGCGAAAATTCTCAGCTTCCGGTCTGTTTTCCTCTTCTAGGAAAACGGCGATTTCTTCTCTTAATTCACAAACACGTTGCAAAAATTTCCCTCCTGATAACAATCTTGCCTCGTAATAAAATAGTAACGATGATTGTACTGCACCCATGTTTTTAAAAAGTGCGGAAAAGACTCTTGATTTCAGGGGTCTCAGTTTTATATATTTTCCTTCTTTTACAACCGTACTTAACACAACATTCAAACCAAAACTCATTTCTTTGGAAGCCAAAGCTTCTCTGTGGATCATGCAATGTGTTCAGACGCACTGTGGTGATTTTTGTTTCACAAGTGTAGAATACTTTGGAATCTTCCGGACATAGAATGAGCACCATCGGTGCATGTTCCGACGCAATTTTTTCCATTCTATGTTTGCCTCGTTCATAAAATCATTTAGGATAGCAAATAATGCGAGTGCTGCTGCTTTGAGTTCTATTGGTTTGCAGAAAAGTAATTCTTCTACTGATAAATCATCACAAAACATAACGTATGCAATGAAATGATCATCTTTATTACTATCTTTTGCCTCATCGAGTTGTATTGAAAACAATTAGTCACGTAACTTCGACAAAAGCTGACACTCTACATCTTCAGCTATATCATCAATTCAACGGGCAAAAGTATCATTTGAAAGAGGTATAGACTGCAATTGTTTTGCAAAATTATCGCCAAACATAATTTCTACAATCTCAATTGCGGCTGGCAAAAACAGCTCTTCACCAATAGTGTGAGGCTTTTTACATCTGGCTATTTTATATGAAATTTTTTAAGAGGCAATTAAAGCTTTTTCATTTACAGGCAAAGTTTTTTTAAACAATGATTTTTGCTTTTCATATGATTTTAATTTTAAATCGAAGAATTCTCTGGGTTTGTTTGCTATGAAGCATTTCCAAATGTTGTTTAAGTTTATTAGGTTTCATGCTGTCTGCCGCCAACATTTTTGAGCAAATGATACACAGGGCCTTTCTTCTTCCTTTACTTAAGTACTAGTGAACCCAAAATTTAAGTATTCTTGAGAATATTTTCTTGATTTTATTTTCGGAACCACGCTCGTCTGTGTACTTGTTGATGCTTGTCTATCGTATAATGCTCGCTTACGCCCGCTTAAAAAATTATTCACGATTCTGCATAAGTCTGTTGCCCTGAATATTTAATAGGGGGAATTGCAATTACACGAAAATATATATAACATACACATTCAGAATAGATTCTATAGCGATAGAAGGATCGACTCGAATGATATTGTCTGGAATTGAAATTGGCGTCATAGAACTTTCTCCTTCTCCCTAGGAGAAAATATTTGTTCAAGTCTGCGCACGCTCCTAACTTAACTTTTAAGCTGACCAGACAAATTCCAAACAAATCAAAACTTCTCGCGAAACCGGGAGAGTTCCCGACATGGCGGGACGCAAGAGCAATAAAAAGGCATAGGATTCTTGTTTTTTCAATGCTGAGGATCGGTGTTGCAAAATGTCAATAAATTTCCGTATTCTTAGTAATTTGTAAGGTTTAAAATTAAGGTTGTAGTGTAGGTTTAGATACTCAAAATACATTATTATTGTATGCGGTGGAGAGGGGGGGGGGGTGCGATGAAAATTATGAGTAAAAAAATGGGCCGTGAATACTAAAAGGTTGAGAAACACTGAGGTACACGAATATTACATCTACGCTGTACATTCAAGCCAAATACAAAGTTCCAAATACAAAGAGTTCGAGCCAAATACATCAAGGGTTGACCTTCTACTAGTGCTGTGTTTTCAAATGCATGCAAATGCGATAATTCAAAAACGCAACGGCTTAAATATATGTAATTATCTGAGTTAGTGATTTTGTGATTGTTTCTGTCGTTTTACAAATTTTGCCGGCTAAGAAATTGCATGTAAAACAAAAATTTGCATTTGGAACACTATTAATTGAATGTCAATGATTAAATGCCAGAAGTATGATATTTGTCTGTTAAAGATACTCTCCAAGGCATACTGTTAATACTAAAGTTCACCAATAGAATGTAGTTATGTGAATAATTGGGTAATGGCACGCAATTTTCTAAATGAATAGAAAATTTTGTTAACCCCATTATTTTTACCTAGAAATTCATTTCAAAGCATATAAAGAGAAATAAAATTTACTCACTCTAAACTCTGTGATTAATTTCTTTTTCAGATGAAAGAGCTTCCGCAGAAAATCCATTTCGAATCTAAATTTGCAAAACTGAAAGAAAAAAAAATCTTGGATTATCATCAAAAGATACCACTTCTTAAAATATTTTATATTTCGTTATTTTAATTCATTTCGTTTTATTTCCTGTAGAAATTCAAAGCATTAGAAGCGATTTTAGTTAAATTTCCTTTATATGAAATGCTCTTTTCTGTATAAGCTAAAATTAGATATGAACATATATCGAAGCCATGTCAATTTATTTTAACATTATCATAGACAGTATAGTAGAAATTTTAAGTCTCCAAACGAGGGCAGAGAAGTCAGGCGTAATTTCTCTAATTTATTATCAATATAACATACAAGAATTAACTTAATGTTTAAAGTTCGAAAGGTTTTATGTACTACATTTTATTATAAAGAAAGCGGTTTACTGAACAATGGAGGTAAACAAGTTTCTTTTTCTACAATTTCTTTACTTAGAGAAAGTCAACTTGCATTTCAAACATATTAATTTTCTTATTAACTATTCTTTATATTTTAATGTATATAGAGATGTTTGAAAATAATGATAAAGAAAAGAAGTGATAATAACTGTATTTTTTGTTTTATAACTCATCTTTATAAATCCTTTTTATGATCATCAGCGGGTGACCGAGCTCCGCTCGAAGAAAACAGGTATCGAAGCTAACTCGAAGATTTAAATTTTCAATAGTGATTTATCAAAACAATACATGCCATAAGAAAATTTGTGAAACCATTGGTGAAAAGATAACCGGTTAAACCTCGGCTTTTCATCGTCCACCAGCGATGTCATGTCTTGATGTTCCATTGGAAATCCCCATCTGCACTGGTCTCTTCCATGTTTGCTGACCATGCACGGAGCGCTTGGGTTCATATCACCACACGGTTTATGGATCATTCATTTCGAGATCAGTTCCGGATCATCTTCTGGAAACTTTATTAGTTCGCCATATTGGCTATAGATGGCAGCACGTTACCGCTTGAAACCTATTAGCCATTATGGCGAACTAATAAAGATTGAAAATATCCTATCTGTAACTCCGAACTACTCGACCGTAGCGCTTCAAAACCAGCGCCAATCGATTCCTCGTGGCCAAAAACCCCAGACCCCCCAAGTTTACCGGAGTTTACTAATTCTGGGGCGATTTTCGACTTGGCAACCATTCCTCGTATTATAGTATAAGATAGTTATCATCTATCTCTTGGTAACGATGAATCAAATTAGTTTTAAATTTTTATTTCTACCGATTTTATATTTTATAACTTTTATCTTTGTAAATCGTTTTTCTGATCATAGTTATCATCGATGTCTTGGTAAGATGAATCAAATTAGTTTTAAATTTTTATTTCTTCGGAAAAGGGAATTTCAAAAAAATATCAAAAAATAACATATCTTGATTTTTTATTTATTAAAGACTGTCCAGCTCCCCTTAGCAATAGGAGAGTTATGGTGTTTGGATTTCTAAGCAAATTGATAGTGCCCATATGTCTAATAAAATAATGAAACACAAATGTTTTTGGGTTATAATACAATTACTAAATTTAAAATTAAGATGCATCATAACATCGTCAAAGATTATTATTTCCTCAAATGGAAATATTTTAATAAATCAAGTTCACAGTAAAACAATTGAAAAATTAATTAGACAGTTGATGATATTTTAAATTAACCAACATATTATCGTTTTATCTTAGGTATTCTATAAAGAATGTGAAACTCAATAATGTTTGATGAGTTTTTTTTTTATAATTTTCTGATTTCAGCTAGATTTTTAAATTCCGGCTGTATAAAATTAAAGAGAGATAAATTTTGAAAGAAGAAAAAAAGAAAAGACTTAATTTATATAGATTTAGATGTGGAGACGAATCGAACATGCGTTGCTCGGGTTTGAAGTCCAGTAACTTAACCATTCGGCAAAAATGTACTCTCATGTCTAGCGTCTGTTACTAGCTTATTAAGATGTCACCACAATACTCCTCTACCAGTGAGACTGTAGAAAGCGAATGATTATTTACAGCGCCGTTATGGCGAGGGAAGAGAGTACTTCTGCGCCAAGTGAGTCTGACGACTTTGTATTGGTTGCGTTTGCTCCGGGTAGGTGGCACCACGACAGCAGTTGCAACTTTCATAGTCCGAGGTCGTTAAATGTGGTGACGGATCGGACCTGCGATGTTTGGGTTTGAAGTTCTGCAACTTAACCATTCGGCAAAAGCGTACTCTAACATCCAGTGGCTGTTGCTGGCTTATTAAGATGTCACCACACAGATTCTACCACTGAATCGCCGTGTAAGTGAAAATCTAACACCTTTGGTAGCAAACGTCCTATGTAATGTGGAAGTTTCAAATAAAATGCCAGATCAGATGTCATCTTCGTCATCTGACAATAGCTCAAAATTATTAGATCCGTCTCAAAATAGCTCTATCATCACTAAATATATGAATATAACTATACTAAACTAAATATATATTAATGTAAAATTTGAAATATGTTTGGTTATGCGCATTTCGTGAAAGAATAGCAGATTCCGGTTTCATTTCCTTTATTCATGTAGAATTACTCCCAAAACAGAGAACATCTAAAAGATGCTCTCTATTTTCTTCTCTCTAATAAACGGATTCCTTTAAATCTAATAGAGTTTTAATGTATATCAACAAATTTAGATCCTATTCTTATTTTGTATGCTATAAAAATTTGAACACAACACATTTGCTTTCCTAAAAATTTATCAAAAATCTTATAATGTATAAAGTAGGCTTTAATGAAGGTCACTCCAGAATTAGTTTTAAAATCAATTTTCGATTAATTAAAAATCAAGTTTCCTTCAATAAAAATTTTATTTTATTTTTAGTATTTTACTTTACTATATATAGAATAAAAATACTAATGGTGCATTGAATAATTTTATTTATTTGCGTCCGAGTTACAGCTTGCTCAATTCAATTAAATATCTGTTATTTTTGGAAAACAATTTCCAGTTGTGCTAGGAGACTTAAAGATAATTTAGTGGCTCTGATAATCTCATTAAATTAAAAAGGAAATTACATACATTAAAAGGATCTCGTATATTTTAGTATATGATATAACAAATTCGCTCTAAAATATTATTTTTAAAAATGTGTTTGTTTGCGAGCGCGTTGGAAGACAATTTTCTCTCTTTTCAACAGCGCGAGACAGTAAAGCATTTTTTGCACTGCAACTTCAAAACATGAATTAAATTCAAATTTTATGCGAACTTTATGGATATATTTTTAGTCCACTGCTTTCAACCGGCTGGAAATGCTAGCCAAAATCGTCTTTCGGTTATTACGAAAAATATTTATTAAGGTAACTTCGTTTTCTTTTCAAGCTCTCATTAACAGTATTTATATATAACTGAAATCTAATATGAAATCAAATTTACTATCTGCTATTTTTGATAATTATTTTGTATTATGCGTTATGTATTTAACTTTCTTTTCAATAATTTGTTATTTATTTTGTCTCATTTATTAGTGTAACAGCTTTGAAATACAGTCTTGTTTGCCAAACAAATAGTTTATCAACAAATTTTAGAGAAATGGTCAAATGGGCAGCAATATCATAACGTTAGCATAAGAGCCATTAAAAAATTGCCGGGTCAATCTTATTTTAGTCCACCTTTGGCGTCTTTTTCAAAATCTCGCCAAATATCAGCGATAATGATTCCAAAATGGCAACCCTGACAACATTTGAAGAGAATACTTCAAATACTTTCAATTTGGCAAGATTTTGAAAAAGTCGCCAGAGGTGGGCTAAAATAGGATTTTACCAAATTGCCAACCTCGGAAGGCACCAAATGACTGCATATCAAACAAGAAACAATTTCTTAAGCAATTTTATAGCGCTACTAAAAACGTTTTAAATAATTGATTAATAATTACATATTTCAGTTAGAAACGAGTGCACTGTCTATTTAACAAATATTTAATGAATTCTCAAAATTTCCTAATAATCTTTGAAAATAAAGGATACTATCGAGTTATACGATAAAAACGGCAAGTGGATTATAACAAGAGATTGCCATTGGATATTGCCCGCCCTTATTTCGGTTTTAAAAAGCAAATATTACATAAGACTATTTTATTGATTTTAAAAATCAGTACTTACATGTATAAGATAATCAATAAAACTTGTAATATCACAAATCGTAAAGTTCAATCAATATAAAGAACACTTTTCCAAGAGCACTTTTTTTTCGCTTGTACGCTTTCAAAATCAAAATTACAAATGATGAGAAACAATTACTTATCCGTGATTGTTCTAGTCCTCAACAATGCTTTCAATTGCAACAGTCCATTTAAATAATGCAGTAAACAATAAAACATGGCTAATTTTTAAGATATTCATTGTTTATGTATTGTTCTAAGTTCTTATTGTTCAAAGCTTGTTTGTTACCTATAACAATTAATGAATGTATAAATTGTATGAAATTGTGGTACCATTAAATTTAGAAATATTTCCAATTAAATATAATACCACATATTTTTTAAACATGTTTTGAAAATTATGTTTAAATGATTCTAGCACAGCTAAAAAATTACAATGATATTTTACCATTATTCTGAAACACGAAACACGAGAAATCGAATAATTAAAAGCTAATTTAAAACATTTTCTAAAACAATTAGCATGCATAAGAATGTTGTAATCTAGTTAGAAAGTTCTTATTAAGGAAGATAACGAAATAGACAAATTTTGGAATCACAACTATAAGCCAAATTTTTTTTTAAAAAAGTACATTCTGAATTCATGTAATGAAATAGAAATATAATACATACAATTGCAGAAGTTCACGTTATTGCAAATAAAGTTTTCATGTTAAATCATGCTTTATTAAATTTGCAATGTTTTTAGTTCCTTAACTAACTTCACCATGAAGGAACTCCTCTGATGTAAAAATGATGGATTTGAAATGAACAAATTATGTGACAACGATCGCTGAATCTTTGGACGACAGTTGCTTTTGATTTAATTCCCCTTGTTTATTTAAATTAATTAATCAATTTCTTTTCACATTATCTAATAATGTTATATTTTTATTAAAATGACTTTTTAATGCCTTTAAAATATATTGTGATATTTTTAAATAACTCTTTCAAAAAAATCGTACATACTCATGCCTTTGTACATTGAATTCCTTTAAAAAAACTCTACGTAGAGATATTTTATAAATATATTGAGATATTTTCGAAGCTAAGCAATAATGGTGTGATACTCTTTGAAAATAATTTTTTTTTATTTTAAATCCCAAAATATGTTTAATTTATTCGATTTGAAGTTTGCTTAAAGAATTTGAAATTATACTTTATTAATATCTTAAGCGTCCGCATTGAAATAATTTGATGCTTTAAGATCTTTCCATAAAAAAATATATGTAATTTAACATCTATTTACTGAATATAAAAATAACTGAAAATTTTACTGTCTCAAAAAAGTAGAACAAACGCATAACTACTGCAATCAGATATACTTTAGTTACATAATTTCATCAAATAAGACGCTCATATGTATGAAAATATTGTGGTTTGTATAGAGATTTTGAATAAAAATTTATAAATTTTTTTATTTTTACTCGGTTTTTGAAGTGAAAAAGTTTCCATAAATAAAATATGTCTTATGCATTCATCTATGTGTAAGGTTTCGTGCTTCTGAGTGAAAAATTTGGTGGGATATTAAAAAACAATTGTTGAATTGAATAGTATTCCATACCTTTGACTGGATAAAAATCCCCGATACTTTCTTTATAATTTTCTGGGATATTATAAAGATCACCAAAAATTGATAAAAGAGCAGAACAATAATTGTGAGAATCTTGACGCCTTTTTTAATTTCCATTTAATTTTCAAAAAATGATCAGATAATGCATTAATTCAAGTATTTGAAATCTCCATACAAATTCACACCTCTATAGCATCGATATAAATTTAATAGGCTCTTTAACTTAAAGACAGGATTTTTGTATTCATTAATATGTATATACAGATTCTGTATTGCCAAAATCGATTACATTTTTTAGATTGCATCATTTTACATTTTCTAGCATAATGCATGTAAAAAATTATGAGTATACGCTACCATTCACTAATTAACTTATTAACCAAAATGTTTCTAAAACTGTCACACCAAACATTCATAAAGAATTGCCATTGATGATAAACTTTTTACAAGAAGATTGGAATTTTATGTTCTGAAAGTGATAGTTGTGAAGATTAATTCCTTCATTTCAATTAAAGCAATATTTATCTATTTCAGCTGCATTTCTCTAGAAAGAGTTTGATTTCATCTTAATTATGGCCTAATTTTAAAATTCTAGGAATCGATTGAGTAGTTTCCAAGTATCTGTTACATCAGTCCATGGATTCCTCGAACAGCCTATGGATGCTATTTATTAAGTTGAAATAATTTCTGTATTGTCGGCTTTCGAGCAAAGAAATTTAGACTAGCTGAAAAACTTGGGACTTGCAGAACAAGTATTTGTAAAACAAATAAAATAATAATAATCTATACTTATAATAAAGCTCAATGTGTGTGTGTGCGTGTGTGTGTGTGTGTGTTGGCGCTCTACAGGCCAGACCGTTGGACCTACAGCTACCAAATTTGGTACATGTATAGCTTGGAAGTCGGGAATGTGCACCTCGGAGCCCTTTTTTCGAATTTTTAATTAGAATTTGAATTAATTAAAATTTAAGCGAAATTTCGACGTTTTTCCGCTATAACTTCCGAAAATATTATCGGATGAACATGATTTTAACATCAATTTAAAGATAAAAAAATTAGCTTTCTAATAGTATCAGTATCTTAACATTTAACTTAAGCTTCTATTTGTAATGAATTTTTAAAGAAGCATTTCAACTATATTTTTCAACAATATATTTCGGACAAAACAATAAAATTTAATCTGCAGGAGCACGTTACGAGTGGAAGGGGAAAAATTATCTTTTATCAATAGGTTGCCATCAGATAGATAAAAACTCAAATTAAATAAATAAATAATTATTGCAAATTAAACATTTAAAAATGCAATTTTCAGCACGTGTCTGCATGAAATGAAATATTTTTTTAATTTTTTAAAAAAAGAAAATGCAAAGAATTTTTTGTGACTTTTACAATATTATTAATTAAATAAATCAGCTTTGTTTAATAATAGAAATACATCTATAAAAAAGTCTAAATGAAGTAAATAGCTGCATAGTATGTAGCACGAGTCTATAAATGCTTTAAAAAATGAAGAATATTTAGCTTTTAATTAAAAAGAGATGAACTTGTGATATCATTGTTTTAATGTATAATAACTCAAGCCTATTTTTAACGAATTTTCAAAGAAATATTTTAAGTTTTTTTTTTGAGCACGTGACTGGATAAAATAAAATAAAGGAATGCCGGAAGTTCAAATAAAAAAAAACTATCATCGCAAATCAAATCTAAAGAAATACAACTTTCAGCATGTGACTGGATAAAATAACATAAATATAAAATGAGATATCTTCTAAAAAAATAAATGCAAGGCAAAGGATTCTATGAATGCTTGCAATATCTAAATGGTTAATTCAATAAATTATCTTTATTTACAGTAAACCTGGTTGAATTTAGACAGGATATGCATTGAAATCCCGACTTAATGGCATATTTCTATAATCGTTTGTAATATCTGTATCACTAATTCAATAATTTTTCCCATTTTTCGCTTTCTTTAAAAAACATATTTAACATTTTGGCAACATCACCGAAAAAAACATTTTTAATATTTTGGAAGCATAATCGATAAATTGTTAGAGCATTAAACTCAAAAAGTTTTTTCGAATAAAGTTACCGACTCTTTAACTACTAATAACTGAATCTTTTAACTTTAACTATTTCTTAAATTTTGGCTAATGAATATGTGATTTAATTGAAAATCTTAGAACGCATTACTCATGGCGAACCAGCTGGTCGCCAAAGGCGGCTAGTAAACAATAAAATGCAAATAATATGCAAATAAAAAACATAAATATTCAATCTCAACATTGTTCTTTGGGAAGGTAAGTATCTTGTAGTTTCTTATCTCCAAACTCTGTAAATGCGAAGTATAAAAATTTTGAGAATTTAGAAAATGAATTAAGACTTTTTATAATTAGGCCTGTATTGTGATAACATGTAGCATAAACATTTCCTGTTAATGTCATTCTATTAATGTTATTCTATTAGAAATCATATCTATTTATTTTGTTGCTCATCATTCCAGATTTCTCTGAAATATCTTAAATATTTTTTTCAATCTCAGTTTTTTTCAGGCTCCACTTTCCTTCTTTATAAAATTGATTTAGCAAATGTCAACTTAAAGTATCCGACTCCGTTTGAAGGAAAATTTTTGAAAAAGTGTATTTTTTAAAACACTATTTATGATTTTTAGATGTATTGTCTATTATAAACATTATATATACAAACAAATTATTTGAAAATATAATATATTTTGGGAAATAAGAAAATGTGTAGTAAATTTTAGCAAAATTTAACCAAAACGGTTAACACTCTAAACAAAATTGTAATGCAGCAATCCTATTTTTCTTTGCACAGAAGTTATGGAATATAATGATGAATGAAATGAACCAAAATATAAGAAACATTTTGTGATGCAAAGAAGTTATAGGCATAAATATACTTAAATATGCATTTTTTTCAATAAATTCACAGCTTAATTTTTCTAAAAACACCTATAAATGAAAAAGTATTTCACCAACAATGAAAATTTTGTTTCATTTCAATGCCTATATTATTTAAAACACACTCTAAATTTTTTTTTTTATGTAAATGACTGTATTAGTTTTTCAGATATCATGTTAACAGAGGGAAATTTTTATGAAAATTAAAATTGAAGTTAAAGACAAATTTTAGATGAAAATATGTTTAGCTTAAAATTTTATTGGATGATAGGCCAGGCCTTCCTTTTCCTAGATAAAATAAACTGTTTTGGAAAGAGAAAAGCCTGAACTACAAGAAATAGCAATTAAAAAAATTGGGGTCGAAAACCAATGTGTTTAACGTAGTCGGATACCTTACCAATGTGAACACCATAATGCATGAGTAGCATATTTCTTTGAAGACATGATGATTGGGAGATGTATTACTAGCCAAATAATTTTTTCTTTATGGAATGAATTTGTATTTCTGAAGTAAGAATTTTCATCTAAATTTGTAAATAGACATAATTTTACAAATTTTGTTGGCAGAAATGGGAAATGTTATGCGTGCAAATATGAATGTAAGTGTACCATTTTCATAACTGATACCTTTACTCAATGGGAAATGTATAAATATTTGATTTTTTTTTCCAATTTTTAATATAATTCGCCAGAGAAATCAGAGTTTTTATTCAACTATCTTCCTTATTTAATGAAACTTTGTAAATGGAGGTGTATATCTAGACGCAATATAAATTTTTTCTGCTTTTTTGGTACATTCTTTATGGATATTCTGATAAACAGCAATACATATTGAAAATTTTCAAACATTTTCGTACAAACACAGCTATGCAGAATTAATTTTTTCTAGGGTAAAGAAATTTCATAGAGTTAATGCATTAAAAAATCTTTTTAAATATAAAAAATATTATGGAATTTACAAATTCACTTACAATATTTGAAAAAAGTGTGCTCACATATTTAAAAAATGATACATATATAAAAAATTAAATTTTTATTTGCTTTTGAGCATATATTTTATTATTTATATCATTTATTTTATTTCTTAGTTTTTTATTTCATTGAATTAAACTGATTTTTCTCTCAGAATAATTTTCGTTAAGGGGTTAAAATTAATTATAAAGACACGGATAAACTTAAAACAAAATTTCCTTTCTAATTAAGAAAGTAACAGTTAGAACTGCACTTAGAAATGATTTTTTACTCATCGACTTTATTTGTTTTGAAGTAAAGAAATATATTAGAATTTCTTTTGTAGTAAAAACTTGCAAATAGTTTGCTCTTAATATTTCTTTTTTTATATATGAAATCGATTATATCTCATTGATTATTTATAATATGAATAAATTCTTTATGCGGCCTTTATGTTTGTTATGTAAATATCTTACTTGATCTTAAAGACTTCTTTTTAATCCTAGATCCCTGAAGAAAATAAAAGAAGTTCCATACACAGAGAATTTCGAGATAAAAGATATTTAACTTTCATGTATTTATCATTTCAAAATTGATTGTCTTGTAATTTTTACTTTCTCGTATTAGTATGGAGAAGCTATAGTAATGGTCGAAAAGTTTGAAGGTTTGAAAGTTTGAAAAATTTAGTTTTGCCAAACATCACTTTTTTAGATCTCCTTGAGTTAAAAAAACACATTTTTAGATAGTACCCAATTTTTAATCTCTCTCAAGGTCACGTCTATGTCACCATCTATGACTCAAAAACATTTTGATCTAGGCAATAAAATTTGGTGTATGGTCAAATTTGCAGATTTCTATGAAGTTTTGAGCAAAATCTGTTCTAAAGGAGTTTGTTTGCCTGCCTTCCGAAAAATACAATAGTTACAAAACAAATAGAGTTTGATAGATAGTATTCGGTACTCAGATTAAACATCTATAGGATTGACACCTATTATATTTTGAACCAAATCGAACAATGGGTTAGTTGTCTGTCGTTCTGTTCTTTCAGGAGCATGTAAACCTGATGACACAAAATTCAATGACTTAAGCATATCAAATTTATAATAGAATTTTTTTTGGCTACAAGTACAATTTTGGCTCAAAAAATGGCAAATGTGTCTAAAACATAAATTCGATTTTTGAATGCTAATAACCTTATGAAAGGGTATAATCATCAAATAAATCGCCAAGATTGACATAACAGATTTAATCAAAAGGCTAAATTCTCATCAAAAATATTTTATAACTACTGTAAATTAGTTCTTTCCCAGTAAAGATTTCTTTGGTATAATACCTTTATTAGAAAGTATGCGAGAAAGTTTTTGGGAGACTACTTCAGCTGGTTAATGAAATTTCCAGTTCCAGGATTAAAATAATTAGCAAGAATTATATATCTATTCTTGCTCAGTTATTCTTTAACGTGTATAATATCTGCATTCCTTTACAGTAAATAAATTTCTTTGAACGATAATAGTTTGATATAAAGATAAGAAAACTATTCAATGAGTAATAAAAATAGAATTTTTAAAAATCTATGATTTATTTATTTCTAGAAGTTGTTATACATTAAAAAATGCTAACATAAAGCTATAATTTAAATTTTATCACTACTTCACAGTATTTCAATTCTCGATATATTGCAACATTGTCTTTCCAATGAGTTTGTTCCAGTCCTTTCTGGCTTGTTTACGTTTTTCTGTTCTTTCTCAATAAAACCTATAAGTTTCCTCTAAATTCATGGCTATATTGGATGACATAACAGGCAGTGACGACTGGTCTATTAGAGTTGTACAACCTGAATTTGATTTAATTGTTTTTTTTCTTTTTCGTTTTTAAAAACCTATTTTTTGTTCTAGATAACGAGTTCAATGGAAATCTAAAAGGAAAATCATAATAACAATGGAAGAAGACAGATAACAAATTGAAGGAATAAAAAATTGCTAATAAAGACCCCAAATTCCAAAAATAAGTTGATCTAGAAGGTTGTTGGAGATCTCAGGTGGAGATACACAAAGTAAGGCTGCAAGCAGACCATCCCCAGAAGGTATTAGTTTCATTTTCCATGCGAAAGAGTAAACAAAAGAATCCCCCCCCATGGAATTCGGTGATCCCCAACTTATACTGCTATTTCAGTCTAGGCTTGGCATACGTCCAGTTGTGATTTTTTTTTTAATGTCTTTCTAATACACAATGTTCGTCTTTGCTCTGTTGATAAGGCTTTCTCAGGTTTCCGTTAGCTATTATTTGGATTCCTTTTAAACTTTTACATCGCAACTGTAAAAATTGATCTATTTTAAAATTTATCCTTTTTTATTACAATTTATTTATTAAAAGAATATAATGTGATAATTACTGAAATATAGTTAAAAATATTGGGTTATTTAGAAATAAAGCTGTTTTCTAATAACTAAATTTGCTTGTTGAATGTTTTTGATGCACTGTTCTGAACTAGCAAGCGACGACTAAAACTATAACCTAAGATGCAAGGGAGTCATGGGTCTATTGTTTTTGTAAAAAGCCATCATTGCAGATTGTTCGCAAGTCCACAAATCCATTTTAACTGATCATGATTGTTAATCCAAATTTCATTTCCCAGTATCTTCACTCAGAATCATTCTGATATACTTCTGTCTCTTAACCCTTTCCAGTAAGATTTAATAAGGAAACATTGTGAGCGAAATTGCCCTTTATTTTTTTATTTAAGAAAACTTAGTTTATTTCCTGATTCTTACATATTGTTAATTAAAATTATATTATCAACATGGATATAAAAGTTTTTCGAAAGTTCATATTAAATACCTCTTCAAAAACCTCTAATGATTTTGGATTCGCCAATTGTTTACCTTTTGCGCCAGACACTCTCATAAATTATCTTTACTTCTAACACATTATCAAATCCATTCTGATGATGTGCCTGACGATTCCATAGCATTTACCGAAATCACGTAATAGTGTTTCAACATGTTTACGATTTCTTGGTAATATTTTACTATTATGCATTTCATTATCTGTATCAGGTATATGTATGCGTATTTTTTCAGATTTCCAGATGCTTCTTTCTGAATCATTCCAATGATTTTGATCGTCATGATGTGCACAATTCTTATTATTTACTGTGTTTACTTCACAGCATGTTTTTTCTTTAGTAAAAAATATGTTAAAGCTAACTGCTTATAAGAATGAAATCCACTAACTAACAGTAATTTCGTCGTAACTTGTACTAACACAAACTAACGGTAAATAATATGATAGAGTTCTATGATATCAGCATAAGTGACAAAAATGCCGCCAAATACAGTGCACTAGAAATTTTAAATAGAATTTATTATTATATTTAACAGTAACTTTTGTCGTTTGACGAGTATAGCTCGTCATTGTGCTATATGGTATGAAAAAACAATGACGAGCAATGCTTGTCCTTTTTCTGGAAGGCGTTAATAAATTGTAATTTCCACATTAATAAATCCAATCACTTCGATACCATAATTTGTAAATACACGAAGAACTTCAAGGTAATGAAAAGTGTTTTTACTCCTTAAAGCTCATAATCCTTTTAATTCCACACTTTGTCCTTAAATGTAAATAGTAAAAATGGGATAAAAGTCCTTTCCATCTTCTACATGAAGATCCTCCACCCCAAGTAATTCTTTGTACACTTTTTCCGACACCTTTATTCTATGTACACATCAATGTGGCAAGCGGTATTCAATCAAGGTATCGGATCCACATTGGTGAAGAGGAACTCCCTAGACAATGTGGTAGCAACGGGCGGCTTTGTCCTCATAGCAGCCCCTGCTTTCCTGCGTGCATCGAAGGATAAGGCGGAGTCAGAAACGCTCCAGGGGCGGGGTTTGGGAGGTTCGCTGGTCTCGATGATGTCTAGCTTGCTGTGCTCCACCCCATAAGAAAGGTAAATAGACAAACCTGTCGAAAGAAGTAGTGATTAGTAAATTAGAAAACAACAGCAAGAACTCTATTTATTCGGTTAATTAATTTTTATTATTTTTATATTGTTTTTTTTTTCAGTTTTTTTTAGTTTTAGTCATATTAAGGTCCCATTTGAAAGCAACACGAGGGCTATTTTGGTCATTTTGAACCAAGATGAGAGGACGACACCTAAACTGGCACCCCCCTCTCCACACCACGCCACACCAGAGGGAGGACGTTTGGCCTGACAGATTTAACGTGCAAGAGACCCCCTCACACGACGGTTCTATGGTGGAATTGAGTCTCGAACATGAAACCCTCCGGTTACGAAGCCGAGATTATATCGGAAGACAATGACATCATTATCAGGAAATATGAGAGAAAGTACTGTGAAGAACACTCCCTTTAATCTTATATTACTTTCTTGTTCTTCTTACGGATGTTCTCATTAAAGGACATAATGGAGACGCAGATGTATACTATATTTTTAACTCGCAGTGCCTTGATTAACTCTGATTGCCTCACACATGCAGGAATATTCTGTTATTTCTCCGTAAATTCCCTTCTTTTCTTCTGGATTTACTCTTTACCCCTTAAATCATTCACAGGATTAGCTGTCCGTACTTTTTAAAACCTTTTCTCTACAAAATAAAGCGTACGCTTTGTATCGTTTTTTAAAAATTCTGTTTAGTTTCGTATGGCGCTTGCCATGGACAAGCCTGTTATTACGAAGACAATATGGTGATATCTTAATAAGACAGATATCTACGGGACATGCGTATGCTTTTGCCCTGTGGTTATGTTACTGGCCTTCAGACCCAAAGGTCGCGGGTTCTATTCTGAGCCCATTTCACTTCCTAAAATGGTGACCCGGATGTGATGTGGCGCCATCTAGCGAGTTCTATTATGAGAACACGAGTTCAATATCACCCTCCTACAATGGTGACTTCGTACAATGAACCTTAAACCTTCATACAACTGATGTGGCGCCATCTACCAGCAACCAAAGTCGTCAGACTCACTTGATGCAACAATTCACGCACGCTCGCAATAACCCTTGGCGCGACAAAAAAGTTCTCCACTCACCAAACAAAGATGGGTACGGCGCATTAGATACAACAGCTACATACAGCAACCTCTCACTCAACAAACCAATTCATCACCACTCAACAACACCGCATATCTTTCGTCAACTCACTGGAATTTGAGTCTGTGGTTGTTGTCGTGTCCGTGTTTTTTTTTTCACGGAAAGGGGGTGCGGTAGCTTCTGAGGGTATAGGCCCCTGAGCACCCAGAAGGCAGAAGTCCGACTTCTAGCTCACACACACGACACAACCCTTTTTAGGGGGTTCATTCATACACTCATTCATCCATCAGCAAGTCGGAATTTAGATCCAAATTAGAGACCGACTAATCCCTCATTCAGTACCCCCAGAGGTATCGTTTTGTTATGGGAAGTTGGAGGACTTTGCAGTCTCGACAGTCCCCAACTGCCATTAGCCAATACGGCGGTCTTTGGCCAAGACGAGGACAGAACCCGCGACCTTTCGGTTACGAGACTGACGCTCTACCAACCAGGCTACCGCGGCCAAATCGAGTCCAAGGGTGCACCCGGGTATGAACCGGGGATCTCTCGATCTGCAGTCGAATGCTCTACCACTGAGCTATTCCCCCTATTTGAGTCTGTGGTGATATCTTAATAAGACAGATAACATCTATGGGACATGAGCCTGCTTTTGCCCTGTGGTTATGTTACTGGCATTCAGTCCCAAAGGTCCCGTGTTCTATTCTGAGCCAACTTCACCTCCCACAACAACGATTTAAACCGATAGGAATCGTTTCTAGTTTCAGTGGCGCAAACTAGAACCAAGAGTATGACTTTGTCACTCACGCATCATTCAACCCATTTTTACATGGGGACACATTCACACATCTTACAGATAGAATAGAGGAAGAACAACTATACTCGAAATGGTACTCGAACACAGGAAAAACGCGCTACACCCCCGGCATTTTTTTCTTTATACAGAAAGTTTTAAAGAAATGCAAAAGTAGACACGTATCAAAGTTTGAGCCAAATTCGACAGTGGGTTTTGAGAGATTTAGATTAGAAATTAAGTCTGCAAAATTAAATCTATTTGTGATTATATATATATGCAAAGAAGAAAGTTGGATGGATTGAATTCCTCGTTATCTGTGCTCAGAATCTCCTCTATTAATTAACATGGTATTTCTTTACATTTTTACAGAATTTACCTTTTTAATTAAAGAATAATTTTAACGTATTTGCTTTCTTGTATACTTAGCATAAATATTGTAGTGTTCAAAAAAACACACTCGAGATTTCGACGAATTTTCTCGTTCTAATCCTTCCTGAGTTTGGAAAACATATTTTTCGAAAGTGTCCGACAGTCAATTTGTGACAAATATAACTCAAAAGCATTTAGAGTTAGACGGATGAAATTTGGTAAGTGGTCTTCAGATTTGGTCTACCAAATTTGTTGATTTCTATTAAATTTTGGGAAAATTCCTGTTCGGCCGTTCAAATATAAATTAACACAATATATACAAAAAGATAAGAAATAAATAAATAAAGTGTGGTACAAATACTTGAAATCTATAACGTAGACACGTATCAAAGTTTGAGACAAATCCCACAAGTTGTTGACCATCTGTCAGTCTGTAATTTCTCAAAAATATAAATTCGATAGCTCAAAAACGGAAAAATTTGAGTATATCTAATTTGGTATAGCACTTTGTGACTGCTAGTGTTTTTTATGATTTTTTTTGTTTCAATTTTTTGGGGAAAATGCATGTAAAACTCAAATTCGACTTTTCGAAACTATTAATTGTATTCCAGAAATTAATCGCCTCAAAACACGTCAAGCATTACAGTATATGTTTTAATATTTCGTGAACATTATAGGGCAACGTCATGCAAGACATTCACATTTTCAAAGGCTTTATACCTTTGAGAAGGATAGGAAAATTAATGCAAGAAAACTTTTTGATTTGTCTACCAGTTCAACATCCTGATAGGTAGTCTAGTAGGAGAGAAAGTATGCAATGCCATGCATATGATTATTTATAATCAGAAGAATCACCATATTTATTTCCGGATTGTTTATAAAGTATAATAACTTCAAATTGCCATTTACCCAGGGAAAGCCAGAATAGCATCCTCAGCCATGAACCTGTTTGCAGATTGACGACAAGAATAAGATTCATGAGAATGCTTACGGCTGGGATGAGTGGGACAAGAGGAACCTGTAAACAGAATGAATTCGAATTAGTTTTACATTAAATAGAAATTTAGTTAAAAAGTTAACCCATCTTACTTTATAAAATGAAAGTGCACAACACGTTCAAAAAACTATAGAAAGTGAACTGGAAAATTTTCTTATTTTAGAAAACGTTTCCTTAATTTCTTTTATTCGAAGTTTTACAAAGTTATAAATTTAAAACCAAAATTTATGATACTAGTCCTCTAAATTATTGGAGAGTTTTATATCTTCAGTACATTTTCTTAAGATATTATTTAACTAGTGACCCTTTTTTGCAATGTCTCTTCATGTTTCGAGTTATCTTAATACTAGATGCCAGGATCTTCATCTATGAAATATCTTTTTATTTGATGGGACATCTTAAGCTCCTTTATCCTTTTTGGTATATCTTATTTCAAATTGTAGTATATACACATTAATAATTAAAGTATAAAAATCTCAATTGAGGCATACACAAATAACAGCTTTGTAGAAAATCACTAATTAGAAAACAGCAAAGGCACCTAGAATGCATATCTAGAAAACTTATTCCACCTTCAATCCACCTTTCTAAAGAGGAAAAATCTTCTTGTGTGAATGATTCTTATATTCTTCTATTCTCTCAACATTAACGAATTTTCTTGAAGAATTTACAAATATATTTTGCCAGAGTCAAAACTTTTTCAAAACAATCAGCTTTGTTTTCAAAGTCGTCAAATTTTGAAAATACTATCCCTAATTTCAAGCTCCATATCCCATTATTGAGTCTCAGAAAATAGAATATAGTGGAAATTCAATTTTTCTATATGATTGTTCTCTGACTTCAGAAGGAAGAAAATATGTATTCTAAACTTTGGAATGTATCAATATTATATTTATGGATATGAAATATGGTACAAATTAAATTTAATACTGCAATTCTTTTTAAATGAAACAAATTTTTCGATTGTATTGTAAAAATTAATAAAATAAATTAATAAATAATATTGTTTTAAAGGTTCTTCAGAAATAATATTATTTTAAAGGTTCTTCAGAAATAATATTATTTTAAAGGTTCTTCAATACTAAAGTGATGAATGAAGATTTGGCTGTAATTCTAATAGTTGAGAATAATCTGGTTCCAGCATAGGCGACACTTCACTATTCTTACTTTTTCATTCTGTTAGCCTTTTTATATTATGGTTAAGATATATTTGAAAAGGAGATAAAATTTGATAGTAGATATGAAACACAGGGCGAGTCGTAGCAATGATGCTAAATTATAATCGTTTTATTTTGAAATTCACAGTAGGACAGATAAGGCATGCGGCTTGTAAATATTCCATATTAAGATTTCATTATCAATAGAAATATATTTTAATTTCAAGGACGTGGCGCAGCATGGCCAAAAACGGCTTTTGTGCCATTAAACACCAATTCAACTCAACTCAACCAAAGGCTTGCGGCTCATAATCTGTCAATCACTGGCATAGCTGTATGACCAAACTGCAGCAAATAACAAAGTTATTGCAAACCAAACATAGCAAAACTAACTACGAATATAGTATGTGCTAAACTTCCTCAAAATATGTGTTCTATCATCGGAAGTGGGATTTTTGAACCAACTTTTATCAAGTGTCGATGGAATCGATAGTTATTGTGATAACTATCCTTTCTTAGGAGCTTTTATTTTCTTAAGATAGTTATACCATACTTAAATGAAAAAGGTCGATTCTTGAAATCGAAGTGATCCTTCTTCTGAGGACAACTTTATATTAGAAAGATTCAAATTGTTTTAATATAGTTTTTATTTCTTTTATAATGTGTTGTTCTTTTCTCTTTTCTTTTGTTGGAAAAATTGTAATTTTTCTAATGTTTTTCATCTCCTCACTTTATGTTGTATTGATAGGTACAAAAAAAAAATTGTGTTCGTCAATCGGTATTTAAATAGACAAAATAGTTTAAGTTTATTTCCAATGAAGAATGATGCTTAATATTGGGATACATTAAACAAGAAAACATAATACACTAGTCTCATATGAAATTTATTTTGACGGTTATACAAAATTTAAAATGAGCTTATTTGTTTCATAATATTTATCATAAATCGAACTTACTAATGTCGCATTTACATTGGCTGAATATGAGACAGAAATTGCAATCTTTTTTGTACTGAGAATGGAAAATTATATTTAAAAGTAAAATATTTTAATATTTAATTTATATACTTTGCTATTAAATGTTTGATTTCTAATATCCAAGATTACGCATCTCAAAACTTCATTTAGATTAATTTTCATTAGTTTTTGAAATTTTGTTTAGCTATTTATATCCAAGGAATTTTTCATTTTTTTATCAAAAGAAAGTTATGAGTTATTATTCCAATTTAAGATACATATTTAAGAGGTCTTACCTTGAAACGAAGAGATTGGCTGGATTGCTGATGGAGCAAGAGGACTCCAAAACTTGCTATGACCCATAATAGAAGAATGCATAAAATTGCAATCGCCCACCAATAACATTCGGTGATATACCAAAAGCAAGTCTTCGTAAATACACAGAGGGAGAAGCACGAAATGACATACGAAATCACACAATATGTCGGGAGTCGACCGGGACTTAGGTTTATGTACACTTTTAATTTCTTGAAGCGATCTTTGAACTGACCTCCATAATCTACAGCAGGTGTTTTAACTACACTATTTTCACTTATGGAAGTAAGCTCATGGATATCCAATCGAGGTCCCAACATTTTAGGTCTGTATCTCAGAATAATAACTGAGGCACTCACAATCATGTAAGCGAATAACGTGCCAATGGACAATATTTCGACTAAAGAGTGAATATCCATTGTGAGAGCCAGTATCATTGATATGACTGCAAACACATACATTGATCTCAGAGGCGTTTTCGTAGTCACATTGACCTTAGAGCAAAATGTGAATAAAAGACCATCGTCTGCCATCACATAAATTATTCTGGTGAGAGAAAATAAGCTGCCGATGATTGTTCCAGCCATTCCACACACTGCTCCGATGACAACTACGAATTTTGCCCATTCTACTCCATGGGCGGCAAAAGCTTCTGGAAAACCAGACTCGTCAGCTATGTCTTTGTAATTTACCATCAAAGTGAGGACAGAAGATGCTCCCACATATCCTAAAGTCGCGACAGTAATGACAATGATAGTAGCTTTTGGAATTGTCCGTTGAGGATCTTTCGTTTCTTCTCCTGCTGTCGCAATAGCACTCAATCCCACAAAAGCGTAGAAGCAGGAAGCTGAAGCAGCAAGTGTCCCAGACCAGCCGTATGGGAAAAAGCCTCCCTCCTCGCTAGACCAGTGTTTTGGTTCGGAATAGTACGCCCCAGTTGAGATGATGATTATGATCACTATTACATTAACAATGGACACGACATTCGTCAGATAGGATGTAAACTTGATGCCGAATGATAGGTAGACAACGAAAAGCAAGATGACACATACGGCAAAAATGTCCATGTGGTCTGACAGCAAGACGACATCTACGGGTCCTATCACAGCATCAATGCTATCTCTGATTATTCCACCAGTCAGTGAATCAATGTAAGCACTACATGCTCTTGCAGTGGCCGCTGCTCCGATGGCATTTTCCAGTGCCATGCTCCATCCCACTAGAAAAGCCCAGATCTCTCCAAGAGCTAGATATGTGTAAGAGTAGGCAGATCCACACTTTGGGTATCGGACACCCATTTCGGCGAAACTTAAAGAGGCCAATAGAGATGCGAAACCACTGATGACAAATGAAACGACAATGGAAGGACCCGCCATGTTTTTGGCAACGGTACCAGTCAAGACGTAGACACCTGATCCCACCATATGTCCGATGGCCAAAAGAGTGATGTCTACAGTGCTGAGACATCGTCTCAAGCTGGTATCCATGGCATCATTTGGGTCTAGAATCTTCCTGCGAGTGAGCCTAGATTTGAAAATTTTTGAGATCTCCGCAGGCGTCTTCCTAATTTTTGGAGGTAGTTCTGCAAAAAAGAATAATTTCTGATTACCTAAGATGGCATATAACATACTTGTCTAAATAATAATTTGAATAAAGAAATTCTAAATTAAATAAAGAAAAATGACTGCATACCATAAAGCCACGTAAATCGTAATTTGTTGCAGCATTGCTTGAGTGTACAAAAGTTTGCGATTAACAAAATTTTGCAAGCTCAGTGATAATATTTTCAAATATA
>JAPMOQ010029476.1:0-16362 GCA_026543055.1 Argiope trifasciata | reverse complement strand
TTTTCAAAAATTCTAAGAGTTTAATAAAAAAATCCAAATTTTTGAAAAAAATGTACAACAAAACCTTCATTTTTTTTTTAGTCATCATTTAAGTACTTAATAATAAAATAGCATTATTCTATTCTCCTGCTTCAAAGAAAATGTTCCCCTTATTATAATAGAGAGATAATTACTAAGGTCCTACATTTGCAAAATGTAATAGAAGAAAAATCATACTTTTCTTGAAAAAACTGATGTCTTGTACCATAAAAATAAAGTAATATATCATCGCATTTATCATTTATCCCCTTTGATGATATGGAAAATTAAGAAACAATACATATGCCAGAAATTTGTACAGTAGCAATCATTCAAACAAGTAGAAATCAGAATTCATCACAATTCTATTTTCCACCTGATAACAAAACTTTAATTTCTTACAATGGAACATTTTAAAATAGAGATTAATGAAATAGTTCATTTTGTACTTTTTTCTATGAGCAAAGATGAGTGTATTTACCATTGATTTATCATCATTATTCCATAGCACATTATATAAAATGATAATCAGGCAAACAAACACAGAAAGATTTGATTAAAATTTTTAAGATCATTCATTCAGGTCATTATAGGATGACCTTCAATCACGAATTTTTTTTCACAGAATAAATTACAAAACAATATTAGATCTAACATAATTCAGATCTTAGGCAGTTATTTCAAAGATTAACTGAACTTTTGCAAAATTTCGGAAATTTCCATTCCTTGTTTTCACCCTGCCGATATTCCATCCTTCCAAATCTAATCACTTATTCCGTACACAGCATATATCAGTCATATCAAACACAAAAAATAAAAGTGCGTGTTTTCAGACGATAAACACTAAATAAATTTGCAGCTCCTGTTTTGATTTATGGCCGACAAAAAATATTTAAATTATTATATTGTAAAGGCATTTAAAATATTCTAAAAGTCTTGATATTAAATGAGAAATAAATATGAATTGATTAAAACTTACATAAAGCATTACGCTCTTATCTTTTGAGACGTTCAGAACCAATCCTTAGAAATAGTAAACAAACATCCAACAGGAATTTTTACTTTTCGCCAGATTATCTGTTTTTCGCCATAGTATCGCCAAAGTCGTTCTCAACTGAACCGCCAGCAGATACGTATTCGGAACATGATGGCCAAACCATTCAAAAATCCAGATCAAATAATGAAATTAACATGCAATTGTGAGAAATTTAATCCATAATTAACTAAAAAAATAATTTGAAATTAAATAAAACTAAACTACTGTTTCAAAAAAGAAATCAGGTTTTAATTAAACTAAAAATATAAATTCAATTATTTAAAAATTTGATAATTTTTTAATTAATTATTTTGTTTTTTTAATTTTTAATTCAGAGAAAATATTAATAACAAATATACTTATATTAATAAATCCATATTTTTAATTTACATTAATTTTAATCTTTAAGCGAAAAATACAAGTATGAAATAGATAGACCAAAATTGATTACCATATTTATGTTTCTTCATCAAAGATAACCCAGGAAGCATACTATATTGTATAATATTGTCAAAATTCGAAAAAGCAGTTTACAAAATATCATTTTTCGTTATTGGAAGAGTGTCAAGCATAAAACTTTTGTTCTTCTTTAGTTTATTAGTTTTGTTCTTCTCACTTAATTAGTTTTCTTTTCCACTGTTTTATCTGTATTTATGTTAAAAAAGCCACAATAAAAATATTAGCATTTAATACTACTCAAAAATGTTACTGTACCTTTACGATATTGCCCGGCTTTCAGAATATTGAATAAGATTGCATCCTTAGATTCGAACTTGTAACGTTGGGTCTCAAAGCCGAGTAACAACTGCTAAACAAAAGTGCACACTCGTGTCCGGATATTGTTATCTGGCTTATAAACTTACCATCACATTACTCCCTCTCCAGTAAGTTCAATGTGAGACGAACGATGTCTTTATTTTTTCTTTCCCTTAAGGAGGACGAACGTTTTAATCGCACCAAGGGTAATGGCGAAGGACGAATGTTTTTTTGGGGCCAAGTTTTCACTATATATCCTGACAAAATATTTTTTTAAAATTATTCTAAAGTAAAATGAAAATAATACGCAAAGTCAAAACAATTTTCCCGTTTGTGATGTAAATCCCAATAATCTGCATCGTTTTTTACCATCTAATGCTGCGTCTACCATCTTTAAAGTAAATGATCTAAAACCTATAGCAACTATAAAAAAAAGGAAATAAAATAAAACGCATTGAAAAGAAATATAAAAAGGAATACAGGTATCATAATTTTTCTTCTGTAAAAATTACATAACGTAATGCTAACTAAATCCTTTTTCACTGGAATTCTGAAAATGTCTTATAGCTAATTTCCAGGTATATATAATCAGCTTCTTTTGTCTCTGAGCTTACTTCTTCTTTGCCATTCAGAACACTTTGACCAAAAAATTAATTTTAAAAGCATTTATATATAGATATATACGTATACAGTAAAAGCTCCTTATTCGCTGTGTATATGTTCCATAAATATGCCGCGAATACAGAAACCGGGAATACGGAATGGTCATTTATATAAGATTGTAGGGGATACGTTCCTAGGTGACAAAATAAAAAATATATACACTGATGGGAAAAAAAATCCCAACACCAAGAAAAAATTATTGTACAGTAATGAAATTTTAGGAACGCATTTGTATAGGTAACATATTTAATTGATTAAAGTTTCAAGATCACAGGTAGAGCCATTGGCGAGAAGAGCCATTTCAAATGTGAAATGTTGGTACATTAGTAACCGGTGTAACCATCAGAATTTTGAATGCAAGCATGCAAACGTGCATGCATTGTGTCGTACAGGTGTCGGATATCAGTTTGTGGGATGGAGTTCCAAGACTGTTGCACTTGGATGGTCAATGCAGGGACGGTTAATGCTGGTTGTGGATGACGCTGGAGTTGTCGTCCAATGATGTGCGACTACGTACTCGATTGGAGAAATATCTGGTGATCTAGCAGGCCAAGGCAACATGTCGACACTCTGTAGAGCATGTTGGGTTACAACAGCGGTATGAGGGCGAGCGTTATCCTGTTGGAAACACTCCCTTGAATGCTGTTCATGAATGGCAGCACAACAGGTTGTATTACTAGACTGACGTACAAATTAGCAGTCATGATGCGTGGGATAACCACGAGAGTGCTCCTGCTGTCATACGAAATTGCTCCCTAAACCATAACTCCAGGAGTAGGCCCTGTGTGTCTAGGCCGCAGACAGGTCAGTAGCAGGCGTTTACCTGCCCTTCTTCTAACCAACAAACGGCTATCACTGCGACCAAGGCAGAACCGGCTTTCATCAGAAAACACAACAGATCTCCACTCCGTCCTCCATTGAGCTCTAGCTTGACACCACTGACGTCGCAAACGGCAGTCGTTTGGAGTCAGTGGTATGCACTGTACAGGGCGTCTGGCTCGGAGCTGTCCTTGCAGTAACCAATTTGTAACAGTTCGTTGTGCCACTGTGGTGCCAACTGCAACTCGAATTTCAGCTGCAGACGCAGTACGATTAGCCACAGCCATACGCCGAATACGAAGGTCTTCCCTCTCAGTAGTACCACGTGTTCGCCCGGAACCTGGTCTTCTTGAGGCAGTACCTTCCCTTGACCACTGCCGCTAATACTCATGCGCAGTGGATACATTCCTGCCAAAACTTTCAGCAATATCGCGGAAAGAAAATCCATCTTCTCGTATCCCTACAACACGACCTCGTTCAAACTCAGTGAGCTGTTGATAATGGCTTCTTCATCTTCTTAGAGGCATCGTCGACTAACATTAACCCACTACGTCAAATCTCAACTGTAAATATCGATCACGAGCCTTACAGCGCTTATTTAAAGTAAATCTCATTTGCATGGTCATAGTGTCGCTACTAGCGCCACACTTACGCGCATAGCTCTAAATTTGAATCGACGTCATTTTTCAGATGTATAAACAAGCCTACCAAATTTCTTTTATCTAGCACAGCTCCTTCCTAGTGTTGAGATTTTTTTTCCATCAGTGTATATAAAAAAATCAATTTCATTGAAGTTTTTGAACATTTTGATTAATTATGTTAAGGCTTAGACAATGGTTTGAAGAATTTTGTAATTCTCTCTTGCTTGGCAGTTTTAAAACGGTTCTTCAATTCAGACTGATACGCAGCAGTTGCATTTACAATTTGCCTCTTAAAAATAAGACTTCTTTCCATAGACGGATCAATGTTTATAAAGAAATCGCAAAGCTCATTTGCCTTTTTAAACCTTCACTGTAGATTTTTAAAATTAAATGTCCCGTTTCCAGTGCTTGTTGAAGCCTCTTTTTCAATGGTCTGTGAATTTAACATTTCCTCCAAGTCGGTTTCAGTTAGATCTTCATCTTGCGATTCAAACAATTCCTGAATGTCACTTGATTCTATATATTCGAACCTATCTCGTCCTATTCCATTCGCGAATTCGACCATGTTTGCAGTTTGCATTTAACAACATCCTTTAGACGAAGTTGTAATAAGACCTATTTTACTTTTTTTATTAGTCCATTTGACGGCATTTACAAAGGATATTGGGTTGGATGGATGAATTTGTTGATTTTTTTGGCGCAAAACCCAATTCTGGCCATACCGCGCCAACCTCATGGTATATATTAAAAAATGCTTTTGTAAATAAAATTATGATTAAATATGAAATTATATTAACATATGTTGAATATAACTGTGTGTATGTTACAATTAAAAAGCAAGAAGTAAATGTTACAAATATATTTTAATTCAAATATTTTAGATAAAATTATAAAATCCAACAGCTTTTAAGAATTTAAAAACATTTTGATGAGCATGTTCGCCTAACAGCATTCATATATCTAAAGATCAGCAATTAAAATAGCGCTTACGATAAAAATTATAGTCTGGGCATTCGATTAAAATATGAGCAACAGTTAAAGTTACTGAGCAACTTGAACAAATAGGAGTTTTTTCGCCAAGTAAAAGATGCCTATGAGTTAGGCAGGTGTGACCGATTAGGGATATTGGTTGGATACCTATTGGAATTTTTTTATTATTATGTATGTACTTATTAGATCTGCGAATAAAGAAATTTTTAACAGCGAATATAGGAATTGTGTCGCATTTTTTTAAATCCGCGAATAGTGAAAACGCGAATGAAGGAAGAGCGTTGGTTGGTTGGTTGGTTTTGTTTCCTGGCACAAAAGCCAAACCTGGCCATGCTGCGCCATACAAATGGTAATAATTTTGTTCAAATAGCTTTTAAAGTAAAAGTATAATTATAAAATTAATCCATACATACTAAAATGGCACGTTAAAAACTTTCACGAAAAGAAGTAAATTGCTTAAAAACCGAAATGTGATTTTAAATTGTGATTCCAAATGGACCTAAATAAAATTCAGCAAACCAATGGTGTGAAGGAATTTAAAAACATTAGGGTGAGGACAGTCACCTACTAGTTCCCGCATGTTTGGGGAAATTGAACTAAAAAACCATAACCGCTGATTATTGAAAACAGGACACTCAATTAAAACATGACGTACACTTAAAACTGTATGGCATGTCGTGCATGTTGGACCTGGCTCACTAAATAAAAGGTGTTTATGACTGAATCGTGTATGACCAATGCGGAGTCGAGTTAATTTAACATTGAGCCCACGCACTGCGTTGGTTGGCCAGAAACGAATCATTGGTTCGAGCGAATGTAGCTTGTTGGAAGTTTGTTGATCCCAAGATCGTTGCCACAACATAGAGACATGGCGAGTAAAAAATGTTTTTGCATCGCTATGTGGAAGTTCTCGCTGAAGAAGAGAGTTTGCTGCTTTTGCCGCCGCATCCGCCTTTTCATTTCCTGGAATTCCGACATGACTCGGAACCCAGCAAAACAGAATATTAAAACCTCTGTTTTCGAGGATGCGTAGAAAAATCAGGATTTCCAAAGCAACTGGGTGTATTTGACATCTAAAATAGGAAAGAGACTCCAAGGCACTCAAACTGTCGCTATAAATACAGAACTTGCGGGAACAGGAAGTTGAAATCACTTGAAGAGCACACATCATTGCGACCAGTTCAGCAGTCAGGACTGAGAATGATGTGGGCAAAGAGTAATTATGTGTCTCAGTTGATAACACAACCGCGCTGCCTACGTGGGTATTAGATTTTGACCCGTCAGTGAATACTTCTGTGTAGGAACAATACTGATAGCGATGGTAATTAAATAGTTGCTGAAAAATAATTGGTGCTGTTGTAGATTTATCAAATCCTGAAAAAGGATTCAAAAATGCAAACTCTGGGATATCCCAAGGCGGGAAAAGAAAGCGATCGAAAGTCTGAATTGCAACATCATGAAGTAATGCGTCTTGTAGTAAGATTTTGATTCTTTCACAAAAGGGAAGAATGTGAGAGGGACGTGCATCATAAAGCCTCCGAAGACCAACAGGAAGAGACAACTGAACAACAGGGTGTTTCAGAATCGACTGCACTCTGAAGTAGTATTGTGCTGTCAATTTGCGTCGTCGCAAGTCTAAGGGCATTTGATTGCAGATCACATATAAGCTTTCCACAGGTGATGTACGGAAAGCACCAGAGCATATTCTAAGAGCAGAATGATGCACTGTATCAAGTCTGCGCAAAACAGAGGTTCGGGCAGATCCATACACCATGCACCCGTAATCAATGCGAGATAAAATAACGGCTTGGTATATTCGGAGAAGGGATATTCGATCCGCACCCCAAGAAGTGCTTGACAGCACTTTTAGGATATTAAGGGATTTTTCACATTTTCTCCGCAGATGTAGAATATGCGGAAGGAAAGTTAGTTTTTTGTCAAAAGTCACTCCCAAGAAACGCACGTTGTCAGAAACAGGAATGGCGTTTCCTTGAATGTTAATTATAGGATCTGGATGCATATTTCTCTTTCGGCAGAAATGTACACAACGACTCTTTTCTGGAGAAAGAGTAAGCCCATTTCTTTCACACCAGGTAACTAGTTTGCTCACTGCATTCTGCAGTTGCCGTTCAATTAAGTGCATATTACAACCTTGTGCAGAAATCTGCAAATCGTCTACATATAGTGTCCCTTGAACAGATTGAGGAAGCTGGCATAGGATTTCGCTAAAGTGAGTGATAAAAAGTGTAACACTGAGGACACTTCCTTGTGGAACGCCCTCAGCTTGGATAAAAGGGTCGGAATAAAAATTACCGACACGTACACGAAAAATTCGAGTAGTCAAAAAATTTTGAATAAAAACAGGGAGATTTCCTCTAAAATCCAATTTTAAAAGTGTTTGAAGAATACCGTAACGCCACGTACGGTCGTAAGCCTTTTCAATATCGAAAAAGATGGAAACAAGATGATTTCTGCGAACAAAGGCATTACGAATTTGTGTCTCCAGAAGAACAATGTTGTCGAATCTTGAGCGTCCTCGTCGGAAGCCACTCTGCAACGGCGTTATGTTTCCATGTTTCTCTAACTCAAATACTAGTCGAGCATTGACCATACGCTCGAGCGTTTTGCACATGCAACTCGTTAAAGCGATTGGCCTGTAGTTCAAAGGGTTAGCGGGGTCCTTTCCAGGCTTGAGGATTGGAATCACTATTGCCTCTTGCCACTGTGAGGGAAATTTTTGCTCAGACCAGATTCGATTAAAAAGTTTTAACAAATTGGAAAGAGAAGCCTCATTTAAATGGCGAAGCATACTGTAAGTGACTCCATCAGGACCAGGGCTAGTTTCATGTGTTTGATCCAAGGCTTTCTTCAGCTCAAACAGCTTAAAAGTGCTATTGTATTCTAGAGATAAACGTGTGGAAAAATTTAGATTACTTTTTTCAGCTCTATTCTTAGTCACTAGAAACTTAGGACTGTACGAATCAATAGCTGAAACTTTTTCAAAGGCTTGCCCCAACATATTGGCAACTTCTACAGGTGAGGAATAAGTTACATTTCCCGATTTCAACACAGGAAATGAGAATTCCGGATACATTCCGTTAGCTGCCTTCACTTTCCTCCACAATAATTTGCTAGAGGTAGAGTACTTGATGGATGAGACGTATTTAATCCAGGATTCCCTCTGGGTACGTCGGCGAATGCAGCGAGCATAAGCTTTGGCTCGTTTAAATAAAACAAGATTTTCCGTTGTTGGGTATCTGCGAAATTTGTTCCACAGCTGTTTTTGTTTCCTATGACTGTCGTGACAAGTCCTGTTCCACCAGGGCCTGCGGAATTTCCGTTGACGGGGTGAGGTTTTAGGGATACTTACTTACATGTACTTGCACCGCCACAGCTTGCAAATCAGTATGGAGTGAGATAGGTGAGCTCGGAAATGAATTGGAGGTCAGGATGCAAACACCTCCAGAATTATGCGAATTACAATCCGAATCTTTCCGAACAGCATTATAACCCCGTAATTTTAACGGCATATTTGGTTTCAAGAAAGTTTCTTGAAGACAGATGCAAGATGGATGAAATTCGTTAAGAATGGTCCTTATTTCCTGAAGCTTGGACCGAGTGCCACGACAGTTCCAAGAAAGGAAAGGGCCCATCAAGAAAACGTTGCATGAGAAGTATTTGGGACACTGGTAAGAGTTGTCGATAAGTCGCAACTCATGTGGATTTCATCATCCTCTTCGGATGGATGTAGTGCAATAAGTTCGGGACTATTGGGCACGCCACTGAAAATGGTCGATAGATCCTTTTGGACAATACCCTTATTCGCTAGTCCCAGGGCGACAGAATTATGCAGCCTTGATGCTTTAATTTTTTGAGAAAGATGTTTTTCGGAAACGCCACGTTTCGAAAGCTTCAGCTTCAGCGATTTATTTGGTTTCCGTTTGCGTTGAGATATGTCAGGTTTCCCAGTTTCAGGAGCACTAGTTGTGGATTTTTCAGTATCTGTATCTGACTTCACAGGGGATTTACTTTTGTTGGTATTTTTAACGCAATTAGTGCAAGAGCAATTTGAACAAAATTGTTTTTGCAAAACGGAGGCATAAGTTGCACCAGGTACTGGTGTCTGTATACTAACTTTACGTCTAGCTTCAGCGTATGAGATATTTTCCTTAAACTTAACTGACAGAATCTTTTTCTCCATTAACCAACGGGGACAGGACCTAGAAAATGAGGTGTGATTGCCGTTGCAATTGACACATTTTTCTGTATCGGAACACTCTTGACTTTCGTGGCCTTTTGCTGCACAACGGGCGCAAGTGGGTGTCCCGCGGCAGTTGGATTTCGAGTGTCCAAATCGTTGGCACTGAAAGCATCGGAGAGGGTTCGGAATGTAGGGTCTCACGGCTAATCTCATATAGCCAACCTTGACACGTTCTGGCAATTTAGGTCTATTGAATGTCAAAATAAAGTGTTTCGTAGGAAGGAGTTGTCCATCGCGCCGAATTGTGATACGGCGTACATGCGTCACTCCTTCGGGTTTTAATTCTGATGTCATTTTTTCCATGGTGTCATTGAATAGTTCACCGCAGGTTATAACGCCTTTTGAAGAATTAAGCGACGTATGCGCGCTTACACTAACAGTTATAGATCCCAATGCAGTCAATTTGATTATTTGTTGAGCTTGCTTGCGACTACCAACTTCTACAAGTAAGTCGCCAGAGCGGAGTTTCCTAGTTGATACGACTTCTCCAAGTGCTCCTGTTATTCCTTTTTCAACTAAAAAAGGTGACACATTGTTAAATGATTCATTTTTCTCAGAAATTCGTTTTATTATAAAAAACTTGTCGAAAGGTTTTTCGAAAAGGTTCAAATTCTTCTGTTGCCCACTGAAGGGAGTATTGGTTTTTTTGCCCATATGTCATTGTAGGCAATTCGGGCCCGGTGGCACCGCCCACCATGGAGCCCAACAAGGGATGGCAGCCACCGGCTCTGGCAATACCAGCCTCAGTACTTACCATAGTGCTGACCAGTACCTATACACTCGAAGTTACCCCCGGGGACAGTGACCACCCTTAACGCCAAGCCCAAGGAGTAACCCCTTCGCTTGATCCCTAGCAGACTAACAACTTATATTGCCAGCTACCGGCCGATTGATACACTGGGGACCACAGTGCACCACCCGTCTAATGGGTCGCCACGCACGGCAAACACGTGGGGGTATTTGCTGTCCATGAGAAGCAGGAAGCAAACAGATTGGCGACAGCTTCTCATGGAGAGCTCCCACGCCTACCCTCGAGGGAAAGAAAAAAAGTAGACAGCAGAAGGCGTAGTGGAGGATAAACGTAAAGGGAGTAAAGATCCCTGTGCACCACGGGATTGGGACACCCGTACTCACCTGAGGGGGTAGGAAGAGCGAATAAGGAGCTTTTTTCTGTATACATATATATTTCTGTTTTGCTCTTAACGGAAGTGAGCGAGAGTGCTAAAAGTTCTTTTCTGAAAATTTACAAATTGCTTCCGTTCAAGTTGAGTAGTAGTCATGCTTTTAGAGTGTTCCGATTCCGAAGATACACAAGTGCTATTTCGGAATAGCACGTATGCCCTGGGGAGCCCTTATTGAAACTAATATAATGTTATTGATTAATTTAGCAAAGAAGCTAATGAAACGCCATTAAGGAGGTGATGTATCACCATTTGGGTTAACTAAAGGAACGCCATTTTAAACCACTGGCGAACAGTTATTGATTAATTAAAGACTAAAGGGCTAATGAAATCTTATTTCTTAGTATTTTTTGACCATTTATACATATTAAGGAAAACACATTTAATTCTACTAGCTTATAATATTTGCCTGGGAATTTGAAAGAAAAAAGGTTTATGGAACACCATTTAGGAACAGATGAGGATAAATATGAAACTATGACCAACATAAATCAGTAATTAGTTTTTTAATACTTATTTTTACAAGAGTGAAAAAACTAATTATTGATTACAATATAAAAATTTCATTTATCATTTTGCTTTCTCACAGTAAATTATAGGCAGACAGGATTCTGCACTGAATAATATTAATTCTCTCTAAACAATAAAAAAATGACGTAAAAATGCTTTTTCCCCTGAATAATAGAATTTGGTCTGGTTTGAACGGTATTTAATTTCAATAATATCTCTTGCATAAATGTATTATAAAGCAATACACTTATAGATAAATATACATATTCTCATTTATTACTAGAACTAAGGAGGGAGATAAAATTTTACATTGAAAATCAGTGACAAAATTTTAATATTTTTAATTACATTAATTTTTTAAGAATTTTGTTTGAAATACGGAAGTGCAACAATACTACTGACATAAAAAATATTGATAAGATAAATGTACTATTTTATTACATTATCAATCGCTTATTATTATCTGGACATTAAATTTCTGTCAAATTAAAAATTATGCTGTGTAATTATGTAAATAATTGTTTATCGTTATATCATAATCATACCTATTTTCCATTTTAAGATTATAATATTTTATCTTCCGCCTTTTAAAAACCATGAGCATTAATTCTTTTTCTGACCTACAGAAAAAGGATTAAATTCGCGGTCAAAGAATTTGTGTATATATAGAAACGGAAAATCTAAGCGGAATTTATATGACGTTCATTGAACTGCTAATCACATAAGGGATAAAAATCCGAATCAGTGAAACATTAGCAACGCAATAAGTGTAGTGTTTAATTTGTATTATTACAGAAATATTGGAATAATGTTGAAACATGGTAGAAATAACATTAAAAAAGTTTTCAATAATTGTCGGGTTGATGTTTGATGGGGTTTTTTTTGCTATCGAAGCACTTGAAGCATAAATGTTATGACTAAAACTTGGAATAACGTTCGGTGCTGTTGGAAAATCGTTCGAATTAATTTTTTGCCCACTGAAGGCAGCCCGTTTGGATTTACCCATAGGATATTGATAGAAACTCAGGTCCGACGGCACGGCCCACCATGGATCCCAACAAGGGAAGGCAGCCACTGGCTCTGGCCATTCCCAACCTTGGCGCTTGCCTTAGTGATAATCGGTTTCCTATACGCTCAGAGTTACCCCCAGGGACAGTGACCACCCTTAACGCCTTGCCTAAGGAGTAACCCCTTCACTTGATCCATAGCAAACTAACCACTCAGGTGGCCAGCAACCAGCTGATTGATACACCGAGGACCACAGTGCATTACATATCCAATGGGTTACTACGTACGTGCAAACACGAGGGGGTATTTGCTGTCCAGGAGAAGCAAGAAGCAAACAGAGCTGTGGCAGCTTCTGATGGAGAGGTCCCTCGCCTACCCCCGAGGGAAAGAAGAAAAAAGGAGACAGTAGGAGGCTTAGAGGAGTATGAACCTGAAGGAAGTAAAAAACCCTGGGTGCCTCGCGATTGGGACCAACGTACTCACCTATAGTAGGTAAGCCCCTGAGGGTAATATTTCCAGGGGAGATACTGGGCCTAAACTTTCCCTCAGTGTCAAACAAAATATTTTGCAAATAAAAAAAATTACATTTCGAGTATCCTATTTCGGTAGACACCAAAAAGGTTCCATTCAAGATTCGAATTGCATTATATTTAAGTTAATTACAAAATTTTATCACCCTAGAACGTTAGTTTTTACTTCTCTGAAAACTGAAGATTATTTTTCGAAAGTGGAATTCCCCGTCCCTTTTTTAAACTACTGTTTTGAAATTTTTAATAAAAAGCCAATGTTTGTGAAAAAAGATTTAGTAAAAATAAATATTTATACCAGATATACTAAGGGTCTGATTGGATATTTCTTGACATTTTATTAATAGCATTCTTTTTTATTTTAAATACTCTGTTTGCCTTTTTAAAGTTTCTTTCTAAAATATTGAAAAAAGACCCCAAAATTATAGAAATTCTGTAAAATGTGCTAATGAACAAATATATATATATATATATATATATACTTACCATAAAAATAATTTCTTTTAATATTAGAAAAGAAGCTGTAAAGGGTATCGAGTATAATAAAGAAAAAGATTCTCATTTTTTTGCGTGTGCCTTCAACTGTTTTGTTTGTAATTATTATGAAATCGAAATTACATAACATAAGAGTTGTGGACTACTATACATTAAAGTTGTTAGTTTCATCGATGTTTAATATGGATTTTCACACTTTATATTAAATAAACCAAAATATTTTATGAATAATTTTATTGAATGAATTTGAGAATTCTTTTTTGAACTATGCAGCTGAAATATCAATTTCAGAAACTGAAAATTTAAATTAATGCATATACAGGTGGAACCTATACTTTTTAGTTAGAGGTTGCTTTCCTGTGTCCATAGAAGTCGCACCTTCCACAAAAAATATTATAAGTATTAAAACTTTATAATTTTTCTTGTTCAAATTTTTATTCAAATTTATACTTTGAGAAATTTTTACAGAACAAATATTAAACATCATAGATTTGACTGAGAAGCATATTTTTCCCAGGATAATATAACATCGCTGTTAAAGCTCATGCTCAGTTCACAGTTAGGGATAATTGGATTAAAGGGGCTTATGAAAAATTAATAAAACATAATTCAGATCTTGAAATTCCTTGTTTCTTCTTTTAAATATTTAGTCACCAAGACTGAATCTCAGAGAAGCTTAATATCTTTTATTATTCCTTATCTCAGAAAACGTCGGTTTACGAAAAATATCTAGCATCAAAAGTAGCAAGTTCTAGCTTAATTGCATTTCTTGAGAAAAGGTGCCGAAATTAATAAGATCATTCTAATTTCTAATTGTTATAATTATCCAAATTTTTTCAATATATAATTTAACATGTATTTTATTTATTTAATTAAACTTATACAAATAAATCCGTGCCCTCTCTTAAAGGCAATTTTATATTTAGACAATCTAGCAGATTATTTCCTATTTCTTTTCTCAGACATTTTGCATCTACCAAATATGTTTGCAGATCCAGGGTAATGTAGGGAAGGGATTAAAAAACACCGGACATCATTGTTGTCGGTAACAACGAGTCTCATCAATTTCAATTCGCAAGAGCCATGATGTTAATCATGTTGCATCAAACAATAGTTATAATTATATCATTTTAAAACAGTCATCGAAAGGAATATGAGAAGAAACTCTAAAATGTAATCAAGATTTAAATAAATGGATAAACTTTGTGGACTTAAAAAAGTTAAAGAGTTTGACATGAGGTATCTTATCAAGCAAGAAAGATAATTGAGTGCAGGACTTACGAAAAAAAACTGTAAAAGCTGGGCATTGGAATTCGGGAAATCTGATAATATTTGTTGGACAGACATCTTGAACACAGAGATGGTAGACACTCCCAGCGAATAGTGACGGAGTATGAGGCGTTTCGCATTTCATTGCACAGTGAAGAAAATTGTGTATGCATTTTGGATTTCTTTCCAACGATTGTATTCGCGATTTGATGCTAATCTACAATTTTGGAGGCAAGGCAGTATACCAAATTTTATTTATTACAGTCCCTGTTTTCTTTAACTATGGTTTTCTAATGTATGTGGATATATGGATAAAAAAGGATTCCTTATTTGACAGGCACATTTGGTCCCGACATTAAAACGTTTTGACTGTTCTAAAGACGAATCTTCAAATCATAGTTCAGTTTAATTACATTAAAATGGCTTTGAAAGTTACAAGAGAATATTTTGAAACAGATTTCGTAAATTGACCCAGGAAAGATGATGAGAGCCCAGAGTGGGTGATTGGTCCGGAATTTCACTGAAAGTTTCTGCATGTCACCAAAAGGAGCGCACTTCTCTCAGATTTACAGTGCACCAGATCAGCATACACCACGGATCTTTATTGAAATTGGGCTCTGAATCCGGAGCATCATCTTTCGAGACGATTCTTTTTTAATAGATATTACAGACGGATACAAAAAAAAAGTCTTGTAATAATAATCAATAAACCTCCAAATGGTAAATTATTTCACAATAATGTCTGTAAACTGACATTATAAATTGATCGTTTATAATGACTTAAAAGTAAATAAATCCAATTTGAAGGACTTTATTCTTAGAATATACCTAGTATATAATAAGGAATTGAATATTAATAACTATAAGCTCTTTCCTAAGCAATTAAAGAACATTGCAACATTTATCAGTGAATGTCACAAACTATAAGTTCATGTAAAATTTAAAAAATAACAAAGATTTCCCACACGCACACACACACAAAAAAATCAGATCACCCATATATTGAATATTTCATTTATATTACATAGTGGATCTTGAATGACAAGAAAACATCGCAACCCACCCGCAATTCAATGAAAAAGCCCGAGGCCATGTAATGAAGGTATTTAGTTTCCCCGACGCTTAACAGCAGGACAAATATTTGACTACCGACTCTCTTGTACAAAGAATAAAGACAGCTCACTCCCTTTTACTGGACTGTACATGATAAAAAAGTTCTGATAGTTTCTTCTGCTCTTTTTTCATTCTTACCTATTGATTCAAAGACACATACAGGGATTTGGATTTCATATAGAAGAAAAAATGTAAAAATATGTGAGAAATATTTTATATTCTTTTAGGTAAAGTTCTTTTGCTTGTTAAGTATAAGTAAAGAATTTTTAATTTCTAGACTCAAATTCCATCTTAATACTTTAAAAATGCTTTAGCCCAAAGTAGGCTTATAAAATAATGTAATTATTTACGGAAAAAAAAATCGAGGTAGTATCAAAATTAGTCTCATTAATGCAGAGAATATAGCCTAATATCTTATAACAATTTCATATCTAGAAAGAAAAAAAAATCTTATTTTCAGTTATTTATGTTTTAATCTATGTATCCATGTTAAATAAAGTATCCATGAAAACTTTACAAAATTTTAAGTTTTAAAGCATTAAATTATAAAAAATTCACACAGACAACTAATAAAAGGAAATTTGAATATATATATTTATAAGCAACTAATAACTTATAAATATTACTGATAAAAGAGAAACCTTTTTTAGTTTATGTTAAAGACATCGCCTAAGTAAATGAGTTTTACCATAGAAAATAAGTTTTAATAATGTACAAAATAAGTTTTAATAATGTATAAAATAAGTTTTGATAATGTAAAAATTAAGTTTTATAATTTACATATCTGTTGTCTAAGTGAGAATAATAGGATAGGATATGTTAATTTTCTGGCGCAAGATCCTTTTCTAGGATATGCTGCGCCGAAAAAAACGTCATTTATTGAGTGTTCCTACTTAATACCATAAAATTCGTCGTAGAAAATTTGTAAAACAGTAAGTAAAATATGAATAAATTTAAATTTCACTAAAAACTCCAATTTTCTTTAAAAACGGGAATAAATTCTTATGAGGTTTTTCCCCTAGAAGGAAAGACAAGTTAAAATCAGAGGTGTTAAAAAAGCTTACACGGTCTCTAT
>JAPMOQ010029465.1:0-19631 GCA_026543055.1 Argiope trifasciata | reverse complement strand
CTAGGGTTTTATCATTTAGATCAATATTTACCTCGAATAAAAATCTTTTTCTCATAAAATCGTTCCTTTTTAAAATTTCTGATACAGTAATTTCTACAGATCCATTTTCCGTGTACAATTTACACTGATAAACTGTTCCGATCAAAGTACAGCACTTAGCAGCTCGATTTTTGTACAGATCTTTTTTTTTTTTTCGAACCCTCCCCTTATCGATCCGTTGTGAGAGACAACAACAAATCCCGAACAACTCTTCCCGAGTCGAAACGCATTATCTCGAATTAAGAATGCATCGGCAAAGTCCGCGCAATCCACTGCTCTCGTGGAAAAGGGAGGAGGGGAAAGTGACAATTCCACCCCCTCCACGCCACCCCTTCATCCATTTCCGCGTCGGGAAGCGATGCTAATTAGATGCAACGGATCCCCTTTTCGCTCTCTTAGGGACTATATCCTTCTGCGAAGGCGTTGCAAATATCATTATTGGATGAACCGCCGCTGCAACCTTTGCCAAGGATTATGTCACACCAAAAAAAGAAACATTATGCATTTCGACCATTACGACAAAAAAAGGGCTCAGGCCCTCTTATGTACAAGGGAAACCAGATGGTATCCCCCTAGATTCATCTTTCTGATTCTTTCTCTCTTTTTTTTTTTATTCCACCGTTGTATGCCCCCCTGCTTTTTTCTTCATTCCCTCCCTCTCATGTTGCCCGTTCCAACGTTTGCTCTTTCGTAAAAGCAATCGGCGTGGAAAATGCGAAAATTGCCCCGTTGAAAAGCGCGCTCTGCAAAAATAGTGGGCTCATTTAATCCGGTGAAAAGATTCGCCCCTCCCCTACCCTGCCTTCCACTCCCATTGGCTGTTATTTCAGAATTTCCCGTTTTCCTGTTCTCACACGTCGTTGGACGAGAAAAACAACTTGGAAAAATATTGTTCCGTCGACAAGAAAAATCATTTGGAAAGTATTGTTTCATCGACGTGAAAAACAGTTGAGAATGTATTGTTTCGTCGATGAGAAAAACGGCTAAGAAAGAATTATTTCGTCGACAAGAAAAACGGTTCGGAAAGTATTGTTTCGGCGACGAGAAAAACAGTTTGGAAAGTATTGTTTCATCGTCGAGGAAAACAATTTAGAAAGTATTGTTTCGACGACGGAAAAAAAACGGTTTAGAAAGTATTGTTTCGTCGACGAGAGGAACAGTTTAGAAAGTATTGTTTCGTCGACGAGAGGAACAGTTTAGAAAATATTGTTTCGTCGACGAGAAAAACCGTTTTGAAAAATATTTTTTCGTCAACGAGAAAAAACCGTTTAAAAAGCATTGTTTCATTGGTGAAAAAAACAGTTTAGAATGCATTGTTTCGTCGACGAGAAAAATTGTTTGTAAAGTATTGCTTCATCGACCAGAAAAACCGTTAAGAAAGTATTGTTTCGTCGACGAAAAAAAAAAAAAACAGCTCGCAATGTATTGTTTCGTCTACTCGTGTGATTCTCTTTGAAGATTCAGTGACCATTTATGTGTTCACGTAATGCAACTGTATTGTTGTTACAACAGCTCGTAAGCATTTCATCTTCAACTTGTTATGATGAAGCCTGAAAATTTTCGGTTTTGATTACGTCGATTCATGGAAAACGAAAATTTTAATTCCATTTCAGAACACAATAATGTATATAAATAATAATGAATGTTTGTCTGTATGTCTCTTATGCGATGTTGTACCGCTCATCCGATTGAGATGAAAATTTGAATATTTACTACTTGCACTTATTTGTTTCTGCTGAAGATGGAAAAACAAAGCTAAAAAAATATTGCAACCCTAAAATTTAGAATAATAAATATAAAAAAATAGAATTATATTCTTTAAGTTCCTCCTTTTTATATCCTTCGATTTCAACGAATGTATTCATTTTCGGTACGAAAAAAAGTATTATTCTTTCTATCATTCCTAATTAAACAAGACAGTTATTTTTAATTTCAAATAATATTTCCAAAATTATTTCTTCTACGCTAGCAATGAGCCAGGTATCTGCTAATAACTAATAAATAATGATAATCAATGATGGGCAAATAATTATGGAACTAAAAGTAAAACGTTGTTCCCTAAAGATTTCTGAGTGACTAATTATTCCTAATAGTTAGCTGCATCTCTGCTTTGTTTTAACGTGAATTATAAGTCATGAAGTACAATTCTTACAATATTTACGAAACTGGAGATCTGAGGAATTGATACCGAATCTTATTCCCATCTTTAACATATTTCAAAAACAACATGATCCTATCCAGTTAATGAAGAATTTCTAATGAAGACATTTTTACTTTATTTGAAGTATAGAATTGAATGTTTATTTGGTCTTCTTACACACTCTCTTATTCTAGATTTAAAATTATTCTGATTTCGTTTTCATGTTTATTGATGATTCCGCTCAGTTTGATTCTTAGGGAATTCTTTATAAAAATAAATAGATAAAAACCTTGGATATTATATCATTGATGCGCAGAAACAGATCTTGCTCTGGAAAATGTTTGGTGGTCTATGGTGTTTTTCTTTAGATTTGAAAGAAGTCAGAATGTGATAAAAAATATGAGATTTCAAACCGGGCAGTTGAAATTAGATCGGCGATCCCTTTATTGAAAGGAATAAAAGATAGACTTTTACATTATTGTGCGAGTAACCATTGCTATAACACTTCGAAAACATAGAAAAGAACTCCCCTAACTTCGTAATTATGCAAGTAAGCATTCTCTTTCATACAATTGTTTTACTTTCAGTCCTAATTCACGAAAAAAATTTCAAGTCTCTTTAGAATTAAAAAAAAAAAAAAACAGATATCAGGTTTAAGATAATAATTTAAACGATTGTGTTTTATTATAAGATAAATAATTTCTCATCAGTACCTCAGCGAGCCTCGGAGCCTGAAGGCTGTACAGAACATCTTCCCTCGAAAGAGGGTCCAAAGATGACAGCAGCAATGGCAAGGCAGTTGAGGATATGTTCTGGGCTTCATTGTGATGAGGGGTGAAGTGCTTGCAAATGGAGTAGGACCTAGTATTGTCTTCTGCTATTAAAGTGTCCTGTGCAGAATCTTGCAATGATTGAAAAAAAGCGTCCGGGATACGGAATGGAGAGCTTGTTGAATGTTTGCTTGAAAAGTCTCCTTTTTGCTACTGCGTGAACCACCTCTTTTGAGGTGGCAGAATTGGGTTGATCCAACTGACAGGAGGCCTTGGCGAGGACATCAGCGCTTCCATTCCCACATGAGCAGAAATTCACTGGAGGATGAATTATTTCTTTTAATGTGGGAAATGAAGCTGTTGATGTTTTGGGATCAATTTGAGTTGCCTTTGTCAATAGCCTCCAGAGTTGATTTTCAGTCCGAAAAACTGACAGGCCCGTCTGTCAGACCTGAGGAGTAATGTAGTGTCCACAAGAGATATTTCCATGATTTTCTTTGGCCAATTCTTGAGAGCATTTGCATGTTAGCACGTAACACCTTGACAAGAGTAAAACAATTGATTGCACGCGAAGAGGGAATAACGGTCAGTATCTCGATAAAACAGTCAGCTGTACAACCCTATTACAAGACAGGAGTTATGAAACTGCTACAAGATGTATCTTTCTCCCTTTCCTATTTGTCAGAGCCTCTGCCTTTCAATCGGGATGAAATATGAATCTTTCAGGGGTACTAAACAAGCTAAAGGTTCAAAATATTTCAACTGCGATTTAACGTATTCCGTAATTCAATTCTCTACCTTCTTTCCCTCTTCTGTCTTTTTTATTTTTATTTTTATCGAATCCATTGGAGACCATTTCTTTCACTTTTTTGTAGGTGTGGGGTGCATATGGAAAAAAGCACTCCCCTTAAGTGCTTGAAAAGAGATGTTTTATGTCGTGCCTTTCTTCTCCCAATATTCCATTTCCTCCCCCCCCCCCGGAAGGGGGGGGGGGAGGGAACACATCGTTGGAGGACAACCTGATTTCTCTGCAAATATAGAAACACGTCAGATTTATGGAAATGGTTCTATCGCCGTCGCTGGAATGTGACGGAACAACGGGATTTCGTATTGCATACTTGTCTGTTTAACGCAGGATGTATGTATTTCATCCCAGGAAAATTTCTCTTTACTTTTTCTTGTTTATTTTTCACATACACACAAATATATATATACAAAACATGGACGACGATCACATATGTACAAGGAAACACAAAATATAATATTGTAGAATGCCGCTAACAAGAGCAAACAAGATAACACATAATATATTTAAAAATGCCGATAACAATAGCGAACAAGATAACTCATAATATATTTAAAAATGCCGCTAACAAGAGCGTACAAGATAACACATGATATATTTAAAAATACCGATAACTAGAGCGAACAAGATAACACATAATATATTTAATGTGATAAAGATAACACATAAATATATTATGTGTTATCTTGTTATCGAAAAATGCCGCAAACTAATGAACAAGAAAACATCGAATTCTTTTTGAATATTTTATTTATTTGAGAAATAGAAAATGCTGCTGACAACGAGCGCACGAGAAAAAAACTTTTTGCCGCTAACGGAGACCGAGCGGGGTGCCTGCTTGCACCCGTTTCACATCGACATCGGACAGGGTTGTTTACAAACAAATATCTCAAGAGCATTCTCCTCACATTGCAAACATACTTCTGGGTTGGAGCCTATTGCGCCATCTACGTTCAGTATTCATTGATACATATGAACAAGGATACAAAGAATAAACAACATACAAATAAAATAATTAACTAAAAAAATATTAAAATTAATTAAATCATAAACAATACTTGTTCTATCTACATCAAATGCTTATTGATTAAAATTAAGTGCAATCAATAACTGATTTGGAAATGTTTCATCGAAATAGAATGAACTGTTCGACAGTTTATAAAATGCGAACAAGCTAATATTCATTTTTATGTATTAGATTTGGGTATGCTTTTAGAATTGTAATACTTGGTGTTCTTTCAAAATGGTCATGAAAGAAACTATTGATTGGATCTCGTGACTCGTTTCATATTAGCTCAGAATTCTCAAATTTAATTTTACAAAATGTTATTATAATAGTTTCTTTTAAAATGGATTAAACATAGAAAACATATTTATACCATAAAATATTTCATATAATTAAAAAGATAATTTTTGAAAACTAAGATGGAGCAAAATTATTTGTGCTACAATATTTTTGGCGGTTACTGTGAAAAACGGTAAAATTTAATTAAAATATAAAAATCCCAGGCTTAGCTCCTCAAAACTTTCTGACATGATTTGTGATAAAGTTGTACTCTGAGGATGCCTTGCGTGACATTTGCGTAATATAGCTGCAACATATGAACCTTTCACTTGGATTTAGCATATCCACAGAATCTACTGTTTCCTTGGTGAGTTATTTGGAGATGAATCCTTGATAAATAGATGCGGTTGATATTCGAATTTATATATTTAAATTTTAGATCATTGTTCTATACATATAACCCTCCCGTAGGTGTAAGCCATAAGTTGACCGAATTTCATCACCATGGATGAACGGTTTAGGAAGGCATAACAGACATACAGACAGACATTCATTTTTATTTATATCGGAAGAGACGTTTTTTCTTACTAGTTTTCGGTCATTTTTAAGGGCTTCTAAACCTTTACGATAAAATATCTGTTGAATTTTTTCCGTAAAACTAAATACAACAAACTTCGGCAACAACAACAAAAATAAAACTTTCATTTTTATACACATTTTTTTTCCATCTTTTGCGGATGCGATGTAAAAATTTCGAAAAACGAAAGAGATATCCCATTGGATGGATCTTTGAATCGATCTCAAACCTCCCTCGGGAGAGACACTGACCAATCTGGGACTGAAACCCATGCGTATAAATTCCGAACATAAAGAATGAAAGCAGATGGAGAAAAAAAATGAACCGGGGCCTCTAAAGTGCTCTTGAAGTTGAAACTTTTGACGACCAACTTTAAGAGGAACGAAATATGGTATAAATAAATATAGATGGCAACCCTACCCACCTCTACCCACACTCCGCGAATTGCATTTTTATGGAACGGTATCTTCCTACTGGTTTTTGCTTTGGGGCATTGTTTGGGAATGTGGTTGCAGTTACAGTCGAATAGAACCAAAGGTACTTGTACCTTTTATGTGTTTTATTTTTTTTAATTCTCCATCTCCAGATGTGAGTTTGCTGAGAACCTTGCTCTTCCTCCTAAATGCATTGTCTGCTATTTTTTATGGGAGTTTTTTCTTTCTTTCTAGGAGATACATAACGTTTATTTTGAGGTATTGTTTGACTTTTTTTTTTTTTTTTTTTTTTTTTTTTACGATTTAAAAATCGCAGAGTTAGGTTGGCGTCTTTAAGGGGGAAAATGAGAAAAAGTTTAAAGTGAAAATATCTCATTGAATTCCAGAATTATGACTCGTAGAAAAAAAAAAGTATTCTCCTTACCTCTACCTCTTTTGTTCCTTTCTTAAAGTTTTTTTTAAAAATTGTATGGAGTGTTTACAGTTCTAAAATACGTATTTGCTGCTATTAATTATCCATACGATATTTCTTCAAAATAATGGTATATAAAGCAATAAGCTCGGATAGTGAATTTTTTACTTTTTTATTTCCCAATTAGCAGTTTTCTGATAAATATTCTTTTAAATCTCTCTCCTGGCACAGGGGTAGCGTGTCTTCCCCGTGATCTGGAAGCCCCGATTCGGGCAGGGTTGTTCTATCTGTGAGATGCGTGAATGTGCCCCATTGTAAAAAGTCCGTGGGGACAAGACATCATCGTCAATCTACCTCCGGCAGAACGAGTTAAAAATAGCACTTTTTAGAATGTTGGAAGTAAAATTGTTGTTTTCAATGGCACTTATCATTGACAAGCCCGCTGATCGCTGTCAGCGATTTTAAGCCTAAATGAGCTTCCTTTGTTTTTGCAGTAGCGCCAACAAAGGTTAAGAATACGACTTAGCTTCTGTCCTACCGTCACTAGATAACCGTCCTACTAGTTCTAGTCCTACCGTCTAGCAAGGTTAGCCAAGTTGATATTTTCAGCGTATATTGAAGAATTTTGATATTTTCTTTAAGGTTCATGTGATCAATCAAATTAACTCTGTACGAGGCAAAATGTGACTTCTAACCGGCGATTCTTCTAATGATAATGGTACTTCTAACCGGTTGTTTTGGCGCTAAAAGAATTACAGCCCTTTTCTTCACCCCAAAAATGTAACAGAATGTCTCGTTTCCAAGCCGACTGACCCCCTTTTTTAGGGTTACTAGGGTTTTTCTCCTGATGGTAAGTCAGTACTTCATGCTTCACATTCGCTTGCACAATCCCTTTTTACAGGGGGGTGGGCGTATTAATACTACTCACAGATAGAAAACAGAATAACAACCATGCCCTGACCGGAATGCCCAGAACACTAGGAAGACACGCTACCCCTAAGCCAGGACGTCTGCAATAAAATTGTAATTATTTGTGTTTTAGTAGTGATGACTTTCAGATTGATATAGAAAAATGTATGGATTCGAATATTAATAAATATAATTGGAAGAGACTTTCTTATTTTGAAATGCGTGAATGATCATGTAACAAAGTAGAATGACTCGACCCATTTTAAGTAGAAGATACGAAGTGAAAAAAAATACGACACTACTGCTGTTCAACGGATTCTCAGACGATCCCATTTCGAACATTCCATCTCATGAATTTGTAATGAGCGCATGTATTCAGCTTTGTCCTTGGATTTTCTCATCAGATACTTTTTAGTTCCATTTTCAGGTGCATGCTAATCTTAAAATCGTGCCGAAAAAATTCAAAAGCATCTAAAAAAGAGCAATTTTTACCTCTGGTCACAATGACTGTGTCAATTCTGTCTGTTTTTATTTCACGAGAAGATTATTGTTTAGTAGATGCGTTATTAGGCGCCCCTTGTCATACATAACCGCCTATCGTCAAGAGGTAATTCAGAAAACTTCTTAACTATGACTTCTCTGTGAGGGCAATTTTCATAGAACATCCCAGGCTCAATAGCGTGGTGAAAAACTAATATATCGATTTCTCCGATTTTTAATCAGATGAAAGCTCGTGAACTCGAGGTTTAATATATCGATTTCTCCGATTTCTGCTGCAGATGAAAGCTCGTGAACTATATCGATTAATATCTATCGTATGATGTATCGATTTCTCCTATTTTTCCTTCAAATGAAAGCTCGTGAACTCGAGGTATCATATCAAGGGTCATCTGCTTATCCAGTTCTCTTCACAAAAGATAACTCAGAGCACCAATTTCAACAACTGGTTATTTTTCCGTCATGCATTCATTTCGTTATTTTCTATGTTTAATCAGTTTTAAAAGAAACTATTTTAATAACTTTTTCTAACATTAAACTTGAGATTTCTCGACAAATATTAAATGAATCACGGGATAAAATGAAAAGTTTCTTTCGTTACCATTCTGAAAGAACTCCAAACTTTACAATTCTGAAAGAATACACAAATCTAATACATAAAAATGAATATTTGTCGGTAGAATAGAATAATAAAAATAGAATGAATACTATTGATGCTTCTCCTTAATATATCCTTCCATTTCAATGAATGTGTTCAAAGAAAATAAATATTCTTCCAATCATTCCTAATGAAACAAGATAACTATTTCCAATTCCAAACGATGTTTCCAAAGATTATTTCTTCTGCGGCAACATTGCGCCGGTACCAGCTAGTAAGAAATACAATATAAGGAATTGGCCATTATTTGGATTTCTGTGACTAGTTCTTTGAATTCCATATTATTTTAAAAGAATGAGAGAGGCAAAAATATCGCGTATCAATAACGAGCAACTTGATCTATCGCTCAGGTCTCATTTGACAGTAAAACTTACTCGGTTGGCGGAAGTGAAATATTTTAGAACTACCATAAAAATATAACTGTGGTGGAATGTAAATTATTATGATCTGTGAAGGAAGCAACTTGACTTATGTTTTCAGGAACGTTTCTTCAATAACCACATTCACACACTGAACACACACAAAGACAAGGCATTCACGCTCTTAGCTTAACAATACAGCATCACATCCCATTCTCATTACACTCGCAATGCATTGTGGGATAGCCTATAAGGCATCGCAATCTAGTATCCAAAAGAGAAGAGAATTGTTATGTGACTGCTACGTAACAGTATTGTGAAAGTAATAAAAAATATCGTTACAATAGAAATTGGGTTATGATTGTACATTCTGTGAAAGAAAAAGCGGCATTGATTTGTTGCATGATTTGGGCTACAATCGAAGCGCAGAAAATACAGCATATTTTTAGAAAGTTATTTGATAGAAAAACATCAAATCCCTTCCCCTAACTTCCCATCCCTTCCTGACCGAAGCAAGCCACACACCCTGATGTCTATCGGGGCTCGATGATGTGGTTTACGGAGCGCCTAGCCCCGGCAGGGGCTTAATCTCCGGTAAATGACAAATTGCTTATGAGCCTGACTGTCGATAAATGGCATGACCAACTTCGATGTAATCTGGAGATACGCAGAGAGAGAAAGCCGAGGTACAAAGTGAGTGAAACTGAATCGTTCTGGTGTGGTCAGGGGAGCATGTAAATCGTTGTCCAATGGGAGAAGGGGGATCAGGGAGTGGACCTGTGCTGGCCAATCGGAACACAGCTACTGGGTGCTAGGTTGAAGAACTTATGATAGCTATTGGATCAGTGTGTGAAGAAAGTCTTAACAAGTTTTGCAGCCTTCAGAAAACCTGGAAATACATTCAGGATGCCTTTGATTATCTTGAGGGCTTTCTTCATATTGTGGATTTCAGCTACTCTACTTTCTTCCTCGGGTGGGTTTGAGTTTGTTTCTTGAGGTGGAACTTGATAATTGTTATGCTTGAGCGAGGGTTTAGGAAGGTCGATCTTGGATTTAGGAAAGGGTTTTTGGATAACTTCAGCTTAGGTGGGTCTCCTGGCTCTGTAGATAAGTTTAGGATATTTTCTACATCCTTTCTAGGCTGCAAGGTGACCTCTTTCGTTGCAGTTGATACATACTGATTCCGATATTTTCTCCTTAATTTCATAATCTCTGGTTCATTTTGCGAGTTTCAGAGACATTTTGCAGTTCAGTTCCTGGCAGAATGAAAAAGCCCCCGATTGTGAGCAAGAGCGGTTATATACGAGATTTTCTACCGTTGCTGCTTAGGGTTTCCCATTCTTTCAGTTTCTTTGTAACTCGAGCCAGAGGGACAGTTTTACATGGGGATCACAATGGGGTGGGGTTGGGGCTCTGATTTACTCTCTCCCTGCTTGAAAGTTGTGGCAGCAGGAAAGAGTGAGATGGCGGGTGTAAACGCAAATATTATATAACGTTCTTCGTTCCGCACTTGACAATATTTAGATTTTACTTTATTGTTTACTAGCTGGTACGCGGGGCGTACGCTGCCGCAAAAGAAATAATTTTGGAAACATCGTTTGGAATTTGACATCGATATCTTGTTTGATTGAGAATGATATTTATTTTCTTGTCTGCATTTCTTTATTCATATATATTCATTGAAATGGAAGGATATATAAATGAGAAGCATAAATTATATTTATTCTACTTTTATTATTCTATTCTACTAACAAATATTCTTTTTTATATCCGAGAGTTGTGTATTCTTCTAGGATTGTAAAGCTTGGTGTTCTTTCGCACCGGTAATAATAGAAACTCTTTGTTGTATCTCGTGATTCGTTTCATATTCGTTCAGTATTCTCAAGTTTAATATTAGAAAACGCGATTACAATATTTTCTTTTAAAAATTGATTAAATATAGAAAGTATATTTTTTCCATACAATCTTTACTATAGTTGAAAAGATATTATAATAATTATTAATTTTTTTGAAAACTAAGAGGGTGCAAAATTATTTGTATTATAATATTTTCGGAAGTGACTGCAAAAAACGCAATAATTTTATTAAATATTTAGTTAAAATTTCAAACCTATGGGATTGGTTCCCTTAAAACTTTCTCGCACTCTCTCTAATAAAACTATGACCTCAGAGAAAGAATTACATTGCATAACTCCGAAATATGAACGTCTAACTCTAATTTAGCATCTTTACTGAATCCTGTTGTGTTTACTTGGCGAGTTATTGTTGGCTAATACATGTTTAATAGAACTGAAAATATTTTTTATACTTTAGATGATTGCATTGTGCCTATAACCTTCGCGTAAATGCAAGCAATATGTTGTCGAAGATTTATCGCAATCTGATAAGCGGTATTAGATTAGAGATAAGAGACATACAGACAAACATTCATTTTTATTTACATAGATTCATATATATTATTTTTTAAAGAAAATATATTTCGTTGTGAATCGAATTTTTTTCTTATTTGTTCCGTTCCATTTTATTTTTCTTCTACTAAAACACTGAACTCTTTATAATTCCTTCAATCATCAGATCGGTTCTGCCTTAACTTATCACTTTGTGTTATTCTTCCTTTATTTTAGTTTGCGGAATCATTCAGCTTTGATTTTCGTATTTGTTTATATTTTTTGTAAGCACTTTAAGAGAATCAGATATAGTTGAAGAAATTTAAGATTCGTTCCTTTTTGTAATTTTTGCCATTTGTCTATCGCTGTGCCTGTTTGTAAACACAGCCCTTTCGTGATCTTTTTCGATTCGGTTTTAATTCTTTTATCATTTTATAAAATTGCTTATCTTGATGAATATAATATTAAAAGAAATAAATATGTTCATGTTCTTAATCTCTCTGTGCCGTGACGAACACAAACACAGGAGAAGGGTTTCTATTATTCCTCTAATATCAATTGATGCTGTCTTCTAAATCCTCTTACAAGAAGATCGTGTGAGAAAAAAAAAATAGTGGAGGTTTGGAATCAAGACTATCTTATTTCAATATAAAGGGAGCTAAACAAAGAATTTTTTTCCCATCTAATAAGAAGAGACTGTAGTGCCATCATTTTTATACTAATTACATAAATACCCAATTTCTCACTGGGCATGGTAATTTTGAAAGTTGGTCGTACCAATTTAATAGGGACGCTGTCGCCTAGTTGGTAGAGTGTGAGTCTCGCAACCGAAAGGTTGCGAGTTCTTTCCTCGTGTTGACCAATGGCAGTTGGGGCACCTTCAATAGGTCGTGACTCCAAAGTCCTCCAAGTTCCCATCACAAATGATACCTCTGGGTGGGGGGTACTGAATCTGGAATGAGTCGATCGCTGATTGGGATCTCAATTCTGATTTGCAGATGGATGAATGAGTTCGACCACCCCCTAAAAGGGGTTGTGTGATCGAGCAAGAGTCGTCCGTTCACCTTTGCTGTGCTCGTTAACAACGAAAGGCGCCCACTTCTGCCTTCATTCGAAAGAACTCCGCTCATTCAGTATTGGTATGACCAAGTGGTACTAGACCCACCACCACCAGTTTTAATGATCATTAAAAGCAGTATTCCTGTGTCACGATTTCCTAAAGTTTCCTATTAATATTTTTATACTTAATGTAGTGACGATCAACCGGCACAATGAGTGTTATCTTCCTTCGATTGTAACAATTGGTGGCGAGGAAAATGTTGAACATGTGCCCCTTCTGGGTTCCAAATTTGTCAGAACCTAAGATTGACTTTCAAGGGCATTCATATAAACTGGCCTCCAGATTTTCACCAACTTATTTCCACCAGAAGTGCTTTTGTAAATTTATTGTTGACATCTATCATCCTTCATGATTGTTAAATTCTTTTTTTTTTATGCAATCCGTTGCATACTTACTTCTGTAAGCCGCGTGTGATACTTAGTGGTGCGTGAAGTTTCAATAAAAATATTTCAATTAAAAAATAAATAAAATATCAATTGCGTATGACGTAATATATACTTGAACTTTTTTTTTTTCATATTTGTTGAAATGATGTTGCATTTGTATTTTTACATATCAAAATTTATTATTTTTAAAACTATGACAATTGAAATAATTATAATTATTAACTATGACTACTTAATTAATATCAATGGCAATAAAACTTTGTAATTTTCAAAACTATGACGATGACTGAGACCGAGTTGTCTTAGAGAATTAGATTAGAAGTAGTAGTTAGAAGAGGAGTAGAAGTAGATTAGTAGAGACAAGTAAATTAAATCTAATTTAATCTGTTTCCAAGACTACTGAAATTGTAGTTCATCGTGAGGTTTTGAAATATTTCATTATTTTAGGTGCAAGAAGCGATAAACAACACTTATTTGCTTACAAACACTATTTCACTATTAATATGTATTTAAAAGAATACTTATGAAAATTTCTCGGCACATGCTTTAACCCATTTGTCATTGACATTACATAGTCGGATACGACTATGTAATGTCAATGAAAATTGTATATATAATGTCAGGAAAAGTTTTCAAAAATTGGATTTTTTTTAGAAACTATTTATTGTTTTTTAGACGTATTGTCAATAAAAAATATTATAAATATAAAAACAGTTATTTGAATATAAAATATATTTTGAGAAAGGATTAAGTAAGATTTAATGAAAGATTTAATATTTAAGATTTAATGAAAGTAAGATTTAAGAGAATTAATGAAAGTAATTCTCTAAACGCTGTAAGATTTAATGAAATTTAACCAAAATGCTTTGCACTCTACACAAAATTGTAAGGCAGCCATCCTATTTCTCTTTGTACATCAGTTTTAGAATTTAATGATGAATGAAATGAACTAAAATATAAGAAACATTTTCAGATGCAAAGAAGTAGTGGTTAAAATTATGCGCATATGTGTATTTTAACTATAAATTCACAACTTCATTTTTCTAAAAATATCTATAAATGAAAAAGTATTTCACCTGCAGTAAAACTTTAGGTTCATTTCATTACCAATATTATTTGAAACGCACTGAAATTTTTATGTAAATACCTTTATTAATTTTGGTTGTATCATGTTGGAATATCATGTGGAGAATTTTTAGGAAAAGTGAAGTTTTGAGAAAATTGAAGTTAAAGACAAATTTTAACTGGAAAAATATACGACCCTGGATGATAGGTCAGGCCTTTCTTTTCCTTGAAAAGATAAACCATTTTGGAAAGAGAAATGTCTAAGCTACGAGAAATAATAAGAATTGAAAAAAAAAATTGCCAATCTGGTCGATAATCAGTGTCTTTAACGTAGTCGGTCTGTGTTTTTAAAGTGTAAATAATCGTTTTTAAAAATGTAAATATGAATGAGTTTTGAAGTGTCTGATCTATTTTTTTTTTCTGTTTTCAATTTGATAAAATAATAAATACAATAAGGATTTACTCATCTTCTTGAGGAATTGCCGAAAAATATGTTGCAAGTTTTGAAATTAAAGAAAAAATAGGAATCTGAGGGATTTATAATAAGTGTTAATGAAGTCATTAAAGAAAAATAAGTTCTGAAATTCTATTAAGGGCAAATATTTTCTCATCGAGATTTCGTGATTCCAGTTACAAAAAACTTAATATACAGTTTGCCTGCATATGTGAACTGCAAATGGGCCTTATTTAAAAATCTGTGAAGTGACTTATGAAATTTGTTCACTTAAATTAATACAAACTATTTTATTGAAGGAAGAGATGCATAACAAATGAATGAAATAAACAGAATCACTCTCGATAGTTTTAAAAATTCGACTGGGCGCATTTAAAAAAAATGTATTCTAGGGTCGTTTGAAATTTGTTTATAACCTCCCTACTTTCTTTGCTTATTCACACTTTTTAAAATTGTATCATTTTAAAAAAAAAATAATAATGAAAGCATGCTTTTCTTTTCCTAGTATTCATTAAAAAAATTGGACCCAGAAATACTCTTTTTCCAAGGCATTATAAAATAAATAGAACTATGAAACTGATTTGTGATTCATTTATACGGTTGATCGTATCTCCTTCTGCCTCGGTTGTGTCTGGGGTTCGTACGCTCTTAAAAGCCCCTGCAATTTTCGCCTTTGTTGATCTCTTCGCCAGGTCGGGTCTCCACAATAGGCATTTTTAAAGTGGCTTTTCTACCAGAATGCAATTCATGCTCGCGTAGATCCACAAGTGTGCGGATCTTCATGCATGCGCGAACCGCAGTCTTCCCCTGAGAGACGCATGCTGCCACATGCAGGCATGCACCTGTAAAACTTGAAGATGCGGCCTCTTCCAATCAGAGGCGCGCTCTTGGAGGACAGGGGGGACGGCGAGAGAAGGGTTGTCGCAAAGCGCTGAGAGGCCGAGGCCACTTGAAAAAGTTTTGGGAAATTTCGAGTCCTTCTCTTTGGCGATATTGATCGTTGGTTTTGGGGAAGAGTTGGTTATAAAGGAGGAGCGAGAGCAGTGGACAGGGGGGTTTGCCACAACTTGGCGATGGATCGCCAAATTCCATCGAATGGAGTGCTCGCTTTGCAGCAGCAATGAATGGCCAATCACCAAGCGAGTCCATGCCAACGATGTAGGATTGTTTTGTAGCCTTTTATCTCTCGTTCAGCTAAAAGATGAGTTAGTGGCAAACATTTTGTATTGAGCATGACTATTAATTTTCACTAATGAGTGGTAATTATTCACTATTAATGTATACGATGAAAACCTAACCAGTCGAAGACAAAAAGTAATCTTTTGATCTTGTCTGGTCTTAAATTCTCGTGAGTTTCAATAGACCACGGTGGTATGGGTTTTATTTTGATCTAAAGCAGTTTCTATTTTTGATATTCATGTTTGAATCAATAAATGCTGCAAATAGTAATAAATAGCTGATCACCAAACTAATCGAGGACCAAAAGTAATCTTTTAATTGAAATGATTTTGTCTGGTCTTAAATAGTCGCGAATTTCAATGGACCTCGGTGGTTTGGGTTTTATTTTGAGGTGCAGCAATTTCTGTTTCTGATGTTCATGTTTGAAATAAGGTGAACATATTTTTAATAAACGAAACTACTTAAAAAAAATAGAAATATGAATAAAGTGTGAGAATTGATTTCAATTGATTCACATAAAAAATAAGAGGTGGATATTTAATAACATTGATATTCTACCAAATGAATTGTTAGATTCTATTGAGAATTGATCATCAAATGGTTTTCGTTTATCTTATTATTATTATTATTTTCCATTTTGAATGTTTTTCTTATTTTTTGCTGACCGTTCATTTTTAATATTTCATGAGCTTTTTGTGTAACGACTGCATTTTGCCATAAATTAAATGATTTTACTGTAAAAATTTAAAAATAAGGATGTCAAATGAACTAATATTTCAAACTTTTACTTTCCTCAAAATTATTGTTTAGACATCTTAACATGTTGACTGCCAACTACGAAATAACGCGCAGATTGCGTTCTTTTCTAGGACTAAACCATATATGAGATTAGATGACACCTTCTCTACTACAGTTGAAAGAGAGCAAAGAAGGTTGCATCGCATGAGATAGAGGGTCCTGATATCAGGGAGAGTGGTGGCAGTGAACGTGTTAAGAATGAATCCTCTGTGTTCGGTGAATATCGCAATCTTGACAGACATTTAGCAGGCGGTTCCTTTTCACACGTTACATTACTGCTACCATTTTTATTTCGGATAAAATACTATTAAAAAGTAAAAACAAAAGATTTTTCTCTTTGATAAGCATATTTCATTAACATTATTTCATTTGATTTTTTTACACAATAGCTGATGATCAATGATAAACCTTTTGGAATCTGGCAATGGTTTGCAAATGATGATGTGAAGTGAAGGGAATAAACGAAAAAACCAATGGAATTTGAAAATGCTTGGATCATTGTTTTGCTTCTTAAGAATTTAAGATGTTCTGCAAGAAAATGGTAGTTTTTTCGAAAGCGTGCAAAACTCACTATAAGTAAATTTTGTAGCACTTATTGAGAATGATAATGGCAGTGAATGTGTTAAACAATTTTTTTAATGAGGCGATAATAATTTTCATATTGCCGAATTTTTCTTGTTGGTAGCCACATTTCTCCAAGGCGCTAATTCGAGATAGCAAAGCATACTTTGAAATAAAATGATGCATGGTGTTTTTGCACAGCTGTGTGCAAGTAGCTGATAGTGAAAATAAGAGTGCAAACAGGCGCTTTCAATAATAGTTGGTTTCTTTTGGCCAGTTGCAAACATCCATGTGTCCTTCGCTTTCGTGTGATCTTTGCAGTTCTGTTTCATAGGCGTCTCTTTTTTTCCCCCGATCTGTCTCTGTAAATGTAGTTTCTCCGCCTTTCTCGGAATTGAAGACGAAAGCAGAGATCGCAGTGTTTCAATTCAAGACCACCGGGTCACACGCTGACTGACTGCCAAACTACAAGATTGGCACGGCAGCGCATAAGGGACAAACATTCATTTTTATTTACATAGATTGGAGTTCATTTCTACTTCATTTAATAAAAATGTTGCGCTTTTTACATGAACGCATTGAATTTGACATAACTTTGTTCATTCAGTAAACACAGGAGAGAGAAAAAAAAATGGTCATCGAAACTCCTGCAGTACTTTTCATTAATGTCGGCTCTACTTTATGGTTAAATAATAATTGTCATAACATATTATAGTTAAGATCCCCCCCCCCCTATTCTATATATTAAAATTATTAGTAAAATTTTCAAAATTTGTACGATGCATTTTTTAAAAATTTTTAACACATTGACTGTCAACGACGAGATATCTCGTTGATCGCGTTCTTTTCTAGGACGCCACCTACGAGTTATCTCGTACTGTGTTTATTTGCCATTTTTTGTGCAGCCACAAATAAACTCGGGGTCAATCAGTGCTCATATCGAATATGGCTTCTGGGGTAAGAATAGAAAAATCAATGCTGGCTTGCATGAACCGAAAATTTATGAAAAAAAAAAAAGGAATAAAAAACATAATTATAAAAATCAGTTCCAATTATTTAGTGTCTTTTTTAGACCAGATTTCTGAAAATAGCAATGGCATTCAACGTGTTAATAGAGAGCTACTCTACAGAATTGACATCGTTTTACTATTTCTATTGTTAAGGATTATATGTACTATTTTAAAAGTAAAATTTCGGGGGTAGTCAAATTTTTATACTTTCGAATCTAATCATAAACTTATCTAGGAGTGGTGACCCTTTACGGATCAAAATATCATTTTTTCCCCCTAAATAAATGCATAATGAAGTGTAGACATGCCATAAAATTTTTTGACTTATAATTATTGAGAAGATAATAAAGCTGAATACTAACCACTCAAAACTCTTTATTTACTACTAAAATAATACATTTTGCACTATATCCTGCACTGTAAATGTTAAAGTAACATTAGTGTGACTTCTGTTGTTACAGAATTTAGGCATGTATCTTCAAAACATTCCTTTTCATATCTCATTATCATTTAAGACTATACTTTGAAAAAGTAATATTTTGTCAAAAAGTTCACACTTTTTTTAGAATTGGGATTATTTGCGTTTTTTAATAGCAAAAATTATGTCTAATTTTTAGATTTTTTTTATATAAATTGATGTTATTCAAAATAATTTTTGAAAGTTTTATCGTTTAGTGTCTTTTGCTCTGCAATTTATTTTCTGTTCCATGTTCTTATCAAATATGTGGTGTTGAAAGCCTTACCCATTGTTTTGGAATCAATCTATGCTCATATCAAATATTTTGTGTCGATTTTAACTGTGGAAAATAAAGGCAGAACGTCCCGGCCTAGTGTATGACTAGTTAACTGGCATCGTATGAAATGACAACCTTAAATTATGTAACCCAACTTCCTTAAATTATCTATTCTGTAGCATCATTATTAATATTATTATAGACGATAATATGCTTTTCCTAAAGTTCTAGTACGCTGTCAACTTTTTTGTGATAAAAAGTGATAATTTTGTAGGTTTGTTTTCTACATTATCTAAAGATATTCCTGTTTATAAAAGTATTCTGAAAAAGGGTTATATATAGAAGATTTTATGATAAAATTATAAGAGCCTTTTTAGCAGAAACATAGAGAGAACAGTTAAGGATTTATTTGCATCAGGTTGCCTTCAAAACAAAAATAGCTCTACATTTTTGAATTATGCCGAACATTTTCGTTATTCAGCAATTCGGTAATATATTCGGAACGATTTTTGTGTTCTTCAAATTTATGTATTTTGCTTTTAGAGGCTTTCATTAAAATGGTTCCTGTTCTGTCTTTCATGCCTTTTTATCTTCTTTTATTTTCAAAAATACTATTGAAAATGGATTTCAAATTATAATTAAACTATCTATTTGGCCATATGCATGATTTATTTTTTTAAAAAACTAAAGACTGGTTTAAATAATTTAAATTGGTCATTAATTAAAAAAATAGTTTTTAAAATAATCGTATTTACTTTCATTATACCAACCGGTTTATTTTAGCTGCTTTAATTAAAATATAATTAATTCAGGTAGCCATAATGTTATGTTCTATAACTTTTTCAGAAGTACTTAATGACACTGTATTAATATATATAAAAAAATGAATATATATATAAATAAAACAGTATCTATGTAAATAAAAATGAATTTTGTCTGTATGCCTTCCTAAACCGTTATCCGATTGCGATGAAACGGGGTCAGCTTATAGTTTACACCTACGAGATGGTTATGGGAAGAGTACAATTATATAAAATAAAACAATCAACCG